>JAOXJP010231003.1:0-24690 GCA_025762735.1 Platanus orientalis | reverse complement strand
GGTCTGGGTAGAGTAATCCCTTTCTTCCTCTGAACTCTCATCTGTGGCCTAGACATTCTTTGTCTCGAACTAGGAGGCTGGGACACCTTTGGTGCCCTTGTAATACTCTATGGGCTGAGGCCCATTACATCTCTTCACCATCTCTAAATCGAGCTCATCAGTTGACAAGGGAGGGGTGCCACCCATATGAAGCCCCGTCATCATGTATAAGTCAATGGGGGGCATCCCAATCTCCCCCATCGATAAGTGAAAAGTACAGGTCACTGGAGACCACCTCTCGACCAACGCAGTCATAAGTGCCTTCAGCATGAACAGAGTAAGGAATGACCCAAAACCCATCCCAATCACCTGCTCCTGGACCTTGGAACACATGCACTCCCACAAGGCCTTAAACTCGGACCATGATCCATGCTTCTCAATTTTGTCCCTAACCTGTGTACAAAAACGTATAACAAACATATTAAATAATGCTTGAATAAAAAGAAATAACAAAAGGAAAAAATGTGATTTTTGGTCTCAGGCCTAAATGCCTGAATTTTTCCCAATGCCTTAATTTTCTGCCACTAAATTCTTCCATAGTGCAGTCTCTTGTGCCGAGAGAAGGGGAAAAAGTAGTGATGATCAACCTTGGGCCATTGTCAAGTTAAAGTTTCGAATGTTTTTAATTTTAGGAGTTTAAGGGAAGTCTCTTGGGAAACTTTCTCTTAGTCTATAATGGTTCAAATAAAAAAAAAAACAACACAAAGAAATGACAAAGATAAGCTCACAAGCCTTCTAAATCTTGTAACCACTCCCAACTCGTACACGTGCTCCCAATGCCTGAATTTGAATTGAATTAAATTCAGGCATAGAAATGAAATTCAAATGTTAGGTTTATTTCTACTAAACTTTGCCTTTAGAAGGGAAATCATATTTTTGACCTTCTTTTTATGTTTGGTGTCAAGACATGGATCTGAGACTCATATCTTTGGAGTCTTACCCCTCAGCCTCCATAAATTTTGTAAATGCCCTAATTATCCATTCCCTCGGGGAGCAAGAAATTTGGGTAGACTTAAGCCAACTCGGAGCCACTTTGACATTGTGATAATTGCTTAAAATTGCATAATTATCTTAATCAAAATGAGCATTATCACATTTATTTTATGTGTATTTATATTAAATTAAGTATTTTCTCTTGTAGGATCTCACGAAAAAGCCCAATTGAAGTTTAAAGCCCATTAGCAAAGCCAACCAATGGAGATGATGCCCAAAGATGATGGAGACCAGCCGCAACTGCCTTGTTAGCAGCCTTTTCCTTCTCCACCTCTCATTGGGACCTCATCTCATCCAAAGACGCCTATAAAACAGCGAAACTAGCTCTCTTTCCCTCAGCCTCATCCCGAGCCTCCTCCAATGCGGTCTCGATGCCTTTGAGCCTCCCTTCAGTCTCGGCCATCTTGTCCCTCAACGTCGTTCGCTCAGACTCCACCTCAGACAACTTCTTAAGGTCCTTAGCATAGCTGTCGGTGGCGAGCTGACGATTGGCAAGAGCCATCACTTTTGTCAACACCTACAATAAGGATGTTCAGTAAGACAAGACGGAGTGACTAGGTTGGTAAAAGAAAAAGGACAGGAATTTTACCCTCCCAACATCGAGAAGGGTGCTTCTAGCCAGAACATCCATGCTGTTAGGCCATAGGCTCTTCAAGTCTTGTTCAGAGATGACCGACCACAGATGACCAACAACCTCAATCTCTTCAGCCAGCAAAGAGGGAGCAGCCTTCTCCTTCCCCTTGGACGAGCCCCCCGCATTGTACGAGGGAAGATCTTCGATACACTCCTCGAAGGAAGGAACATAAATAATCCAAAACCGACTCTAAGTCAACGATGGAAATGGAAGGCAGGCTGACTGACATAGGGGGCGGTGGAGGGGTTGGCCCTAAAGGGCCTTTCTCCGTCCAACGGTGTTGGGAAAACCTTGGTTTTTTTTTCTGAGAGCTACCGAGGGTGGACTTAGCAGCAACTCTCTTTAAGGAAGACTTCGAGGGTACGGCCGACATATCTGTAAAATAAAACAAATGATTTTAAAAAAAAAGGGAGTGCGACCGAGGCAATCTACAAGAATGGGAGACGAACCAGATGCCTAACCAACGAAAGGATCTGAGGGCCTGGATGAAGGGATCTCTTGACCAAATAAATAAGCGGACAAGGACTCGGGAGTTACTAACAATGAGTATTCTCAAATTGAGTACGCGTGAAGGCACGGTCCAACCTTACGAGTTGGTCCTCAGACAGTGGACGCTCAGCCAATGCTACAAAATAAAGAGTATTAGACTGACCGAATAGAAAATGACTAAAAAGCTTCGACTGGGAATTACCTTAGGGACGAGGCCCCCTATATCTTTGGGACTGTATGGACTCGGTCAGTGGGCGACTCCCAAGGGAAAGACTCCAAACCATCCCTAGATACAAAAAAGAACTTCTTCTAACCTCTATTCGATGAGGGAAGGCCCGTGATCAGAGTTCACTCAAGTACCCGAGCAGTGAAGTACCACCAGCCCGAATGCATCTCCACTACCTTATAGCAATAAAGAAACTCCAGTATGGTGAGTTGATCCTGACCGCCACTACACACAAGCCACAGAACCATGCAGGCAATCAGGATCCTCCACCCGTTGGGCATAATTTGACCCACAGACAGATGAAGATGGGTAAGGAGTTGGCGAATGAACAACGGGATAGAAAAGCGTAGACCGGCTTCGAGGGTCTACTCAAAAACTGAAACCTTATTGGGACGGCAAGTGGAGGTCCACTCGTCAAAAGCAAGAACCCTCATATTGACCAACACCAGGATCTGATAAATACGATGCAAATCCCCTAGTCAAACCCCTGACAGAGTAGAAAGGATGTCCTCGATAGCATAAGGCACATTGGCAAAATGCCCAGTCCTGACAGCTGACGAAGTCTGAGCTGAGCCAAGAGAATCAGCTCTAACGAGGTTCCTGTCAAGAGCCATAACGGCCTCGGTCGACTTAGAAGAATTGTCCATCCGACCGAAGGCGTATATAACGTCCACTGAAGAACCTAGTACCCCTCGGAGTTAACCAAAAATAAAACCCAAAAAGGAAGAGTCAAATTATAAGGTGCTTAGATATAAGAAGCCTTACCGGACACGAAGATAATAACAAAAACGAGCTAGGTGAAAACCCAGTGGTGCCACAGTGGGGTCCAGAATGAAATTCTGATGATGCAAACAAGTAGACAGAACGACCGCTAATGCGACAAAAATGGTGAATGCAAAAGTCGGTAAAAGCAATAACACCAGAACCGGACTAAGAAAACAACACAATCGGAAGATGAGACGACACAGCCACACAACCAAGATGGAAGAACCAATAAGAAAATGAAGGAACAAAAGGTACCTAGGTATAGTTTTTTCCAGTTGAAGACTTCTAGAAGCACAAAGGACACAAGCAGGATGGTTTCACCCAAACACAACGCCGGAAGAAATTCACAATCAAACTTTGAAAGAGAAGCACAGACGCATTATATAGAATATTCGGGTTACCTCTGACCGTCAGATCATTCCAATCAACCTTGACCATCATATAAAGACATGGTTCGAGAAAAAATGGCCGACAACCGAAGTGTCTTATTGTCATTAATGCGCGGGGCTTGAGGGGCGGAGGCGTAACGTCAGCGCACCCATCGGGTCATACAACTTTCTACATTCCTTACGCACATTCAGACTAACGAACAAAAGGAATGGGGGGCAAATGATGGTGGAGAATATGGACCCAAGCCAACTGAGCCGATTTACCGGATGAACCATCCCGGTCCGCTCGTTCCTACTTTTTACCGAGCGACTCAACATGGAAACAGGCTGACGACCGACCTCGGTGTAGAGCGACTTAGCAGATAAATAGGGTAGTGACCGATCCCTACTACCGACCGACTGATCCCTAAACATGAACGACCGAGAACGATTGCCTACCACCTCCTACATAACAAACAAGCAATAACAGCCGAGCCGATCGCATATAAGACAAAAACAGTTACAATGTACAAAAGGCCACAGAATAGTGACCAATTCAATATCGACACAAGTACCACTCCTCCACCTTTACATAACTAACTCGAAGAATATCCTTGAGGGGGAGGGGACCCGTATGTAAACCAGAGAACCCCCCAATGAGAGGTAAGTATAAAAACTTCCTAAAAAGAGGATTTCCAGGGAGATATACCTCTACTTGGGCGTCGGAGAGGTGTTGGTTGGCGCCACACCGACGTCATCTGTTGCTTGTGTGCAGGTGAGAAGGAAGCGGTAAATCACAGAACAAGGGCTGCCAGAGGACCATCTTGGTGATCCAAATTCCAGCATCAAGTAATATCAATCCTGTTAAAAAAAATTATATTAATTTTGCATATAATTTATTATATTTATTAACATTTGAATTTTTTTTTTTCTCTTAGACAAGGTGTGTTAGTTTTGATGGCATGAGTGAAGGCTAAGGTTTTCTAATATTTGAGATATTTAAAAAACGGAAAATGCAAAAGAGTTATTGGTATCTAAGGTTTTAAAGACGATTAACATATTTTTTTAAACCGATTGGTTCATAAAAACCACATAAGAAATCCGACTGTTCACAAAAATTGACTGTTTTAATGTGATTTTTTATGTAGTCCGATTTTGAAGTTGCAAATGTCCTGATTAAATGTCCAATTTAAATTTAACCGGATTTGTCAGTTTGGTCGAGTTTTTAGGACTTTGATGTTACTACCCACATGGAATAATTAAAACAAAATAAAATAAATCAAATTTAATCGAATGGAATCCAAAATATTTATAAAAAAAAAAAAGTTATTAGAAATTTATTGAATAAGAATTAAAAATTACAACAGGTTATATGGGTGAGATATATAAATCTTGTTTTGTAAAATAGTATTGTCGAATGTCTTCACATCATCTCCAGCCTGACTGGACGATACCAGACCAGTCTCTACTCAAGATGTGATACAATGCCTGACAAAGGATATATTAATAAATACACAGTGTTTATCTACTGTATTTATTATAATACCCTCCTTTGACCCATATGTATTGACCTAAACACCCTTTGTCAGCCTCATGTTATGCCCTGATTGATAATGGTCTGATTTCTGTCTATTCATACTAGAGATGATTCAAAATATAAAAATACTAGAGCATTCATTGAAACAGTTAAGTTACTAGAGTTATTAGAGTTTACTCTTGACATGATGACTGACAAAGAGTGTATTAATAAATACACAAGTTCTTATTTATTGTGTATTTACTGTAATATCCTCTTTTGACCCATGTGTATTGGCTTAAACACCCTTTGTCAGGCCACATGTCATGTACTGATTAGTAATGGAGTGGGCTTGGATTATGTGAGGAACCGTGAAAACGGCACCAGAGGGGCTGACGCATCAGTTTCAAAAAGCGATTTGCACTTTTTCGGGGGGGGCACTTATCACTTTTCGGCACTGATGTGTCCCCACCCTGATGCCATTTCCACAGTTCTCACAAGATTCGTTCTCACCTAATATTTAGTGTAATGGAGTGGTATCTGTGAATGGAGATGATTCGAAATTCAGTTACTATAGGTACCGGGTGAGTCAGGCTAATCTGAATTCTAAACTCACTTTCTCGCTTTAATTCTTTAAAAATTTTATTTACAGTTCAAACGGTTACATCACAGCCACATTTTATGTGACTGAAGTTTGAAATTCAAATCTTGAAAGTGTCAAATCACACACATGTTTGTGATTGTGGCTGTGATCGGCCTGTTTGAATTGAAGAGACATTTTAAAACGATTCCTGCTCCTTTGTTGCATATGACAATAATCTCAGTTGGCAGTTTATCTTGTCACCTATCAATGCTACCTCTAATTCGTGCAAATGCATTATTTTCAATATAATTCTTTGGCTGCTTGACTCTTGTCGATTTCAACATCTCATTCTGTGAATGGAAAGAGATTTTTGCCAACACTCGTGTTAGGGTGGCTGCAGCATCTATCTTCTACATGGAAGACTCAGGGTTGAATCCCTTGAGTGCACTGTGAGTTGCGAGCTCTGGTTCTCTTGGCTCAATCCAGGTCCCACCTTGTGTGGCTGTCAATGTTAATGTAGGCCCAAGTGACCAACCCTAAAAAAAAAAAAAAAAAAAAAAACAGAGGTTACGTGTAAGGATGATGTGTTAGGACATCCATCAATTAAGGAAACGATTGGATTGGATGGGATATTCATTCCCCTGTCCAAACCAACTATTTAGTCCACATTTGTAATTGGATTTTCAGCTTATGTAAAAAAAGAAGGGCCCAGAAAAGAAGGCATTATGTTTTTCCATGTCAGGGGCCTGTCTGGCTGAAACTTACCACCCGAGAGGGTAATGCAAGGACGCATATCACCTGCAACAGTAAATTTTTTAGCTCCTCTCAAAAAAACAAGTGTATGGACCCCACCCCGTGTGTCTAGACTCAAAAATTCGTGTTGCAGGAAATATGAATCTGTGATAGTCAATTCATGAAAAGACTGCCAACTAAGCTGCCACTTGAAGGATTCTGAGTCCCCTAAATTTCTTTGCTTGATGATTGTCTAACAACCGCTGTGCATGTCTGTGTGATTACTGCATTGCTCTGGGTGGTTACAGATTGGGAGGTGGGTCAGCATCCTTGAATATCCTAATCAAACACAATAAATGGTTACGAACAGAATCAACCTTACTGTATAATATGTTGAAAGCTTTTCAACCTGTTTGAGAATCATTAAACAAACCATGTCATTTGTGATTGTTCATCGCTGCTTGATTTATATGTTTATCTATCGTTTTGAGTATGTAGCTAGACTTGATGCTCAGCAGGAAAAGATTCTGGCATGGAAATAGTTGGTATCCCATGATATATTACAAACCCACGTCTCCAAAAGGAATCAATTGAAATAAACACTTAAAAAAATGGAGGATAAGAAGAAATCAGGGGTTGGGTTCAACAGGTTATTCTACACTGACGAAACGCATGGACTGGTTCTAATAGAATTTGAGAAACCCTTTGTGCTCCACAATAATCAGATGATTCAACAGGGTTTCTACACCCACTGCAATCTGCCCTGGAACTCCACATTTTGGCGAATTCCTCCATCGATAGTAAGAACCTGGTTCTTCACTAGAGCCGGATGTGTGTTGTACTTCACCTTGAAACTTGGTAGTGGTCTTTGATTATCCCTATCAGATGACACTTCTGGTAAGAGTTCATCAAAGAACTCATCTGCAACGTCTCCGTCTTCATCTATCCTAAGGCGCTTTGTGTACCACCTCAAACCCTGATCCCAAAGTGAAATGTAAATATAAGAAGAAAAAAGTTTCTTACAATTTGATTTGCGCATTATACCTCTTATGCGTTATACAAGTTTCCATGCAATAAAAGTATCAATATTGTGTCATATTGGCACTTCTATGCTAAGCGTGTTGAAGTTTCTGGGCATAATATGTTGTTACTTGTAAGTCCATATCCAAGGCTGCTGCCGGTGGTACTATTTCTCAACCATATTGAATGTTTTTCTCCAAACCTTCCATGTCCCCAATTTGTTCAAGTCAAGATATCACATACAGCATTTTCACCAAGACAATTTTCAAGGCTGATAGAGAAAACAATCATAAGTGGTATAAAAAGGAGCATCAGCATAATTTACAAGTGAGTGCAATTTGCCCTATAATGGAGCTTACATTATCCCAGTCTCTCACAAATATTGCTGCTTCCCAGTGGTGATATTAAACACACGAGAAGCTACATTCAAACACAGAAGGTCCATTCTTGAACAAATAAAGCCACTACTGGAATAATTGATAGAGGAGACTAGACATTGGCACAAGCATTAGACAGTGACTGTAGGAGAATGCATGTATTTGGTTATAGCAAAGTGTATAGGTAGCATATTCGTAATTGATAATCATTCTCATATTAGGGTGGTATATTGTTCCTATACAATATACTGTATGTATCCATATAAATACTAATGAGATAAATGTGGGAACAATACAAGAGCCCATACATATTTTCATAAGTTTCCCTCTTCTCTTCTCTCTTTCCTTTGTCTTCTTCCTCTCTTCTACCAAACCCTAACCTAAGTAAACCTAAACCTAATCCTACCTCACCTACTTGGTATTAGAGCCAGAACCTCAAGAAACTAAGAAAAAACTCAAGGGAGAGCTTTCTGACATCATCAGTCCATACAGACCTCGGTGAGTGATGGATGTCTCTTATTTTTGGTAGATATTTATTTTTAGTGATTTATCATGGTGATAGTGAGGTAGTTTGAGATAGATTGCTGTTTTTAGTGCATTTTTTAGCAAATTTTGACTGAAATTTCAGATCTGATTCAATCGCATGTCCCTCCTTGCTGAGGATTTAATGTTCAGATAAATCAGTTGCTTTTGGTTCTTCTTTTGTAAGGAATCCATGTAATCAAGTTTCATTTAATTCCGATCAGAAATGAGAGACTTGTATAGATTTTTCTAGTGCTAAGATACCACCCAGCAAAGCGTAATGATTCATTGTGTTGTTTTTCATCTTTGACTGGCCTATTCTCAAAATCTATGCTTAATACTTATTGTAACTCTAGTTCTTGGTGATTAGCAGCTGCTGTTTCTATTTTTTGTGAAGTGTGAGAGGTTCTATGCTTTATGGCTACAATTATATAGCACTACTACCAATGTTTCTTGGGTGCATGAATTAAGGTGAAAGGACAGAGGTCTGAATCCTCTATGGCAAAGTTATAGAGAACTGTGAAGCATCATCACTGTGCCTTCATCTGTTACAGTGTTCTTTGTGAGGTTTCTTGTGGTTGGTTGAACTTTGTAATGTGAAGAAGGCAGCGCATGTTCGTGTGCTATGTGGCTGATCGTGTGAAGTATACTTTAGGCTAATTTGTGTAAATCAGACCTCTTGGAGTTGCTGTGTTGTTGATGCATACTCCATGTGGCTGTGTAGATTTGCACCGCAGTGTACTTTACTGGTAATTGTTTGTGTGAAGTTGCTTTGTTTCAATCAGCTCTGATTTCTTTTTTGGAAAAAAAAATTATTAATTAAACTGAAAAAAGAAAAAAAAACAATCAAAACAACAAAGGGGACAAGGGATCCCCAGAAAAAGAGAGGGAAAAAAACGAGGGGAGGACCCTCACAAAGACAAAAGAAACCCCGACCCACTTAAACTTCAGACAGCCCTATCCTTCTCTCCTAATGTCGAAAAAGATTCCCCAGGGGCACCCATCAAAGCCTTTACATCTTCTAACCCAAAACACAATGAACTCCTTAGCTTTCCTACAAACCTTCCAAGTCAGCTTTGTGTGACATTTGAAAGCTCTGTTATTCCTTTCCAACCAAATCGCCCAACACACTGCCGTGGGAACAAGACGCCACACCCGTTTACCAAAGGCATTTAACGCCCTGTTTCTCCAACCAAGTAATAGGCTTCCAAGGTCCAAGGGGACAATGCAAGTGCTCCCAAAATCCCTCGATACACCACACCAAATCTCCCATGAAAAAGGACAATGAATGAGGAGATGTGTAGTCGATTCCGCCTCATGATAACACAAGAGACAAATACTAGGTAAATGGAAGTCTTTCCTCCATAGCGCATCCATTGTAGAGATTTTCTCCAACACTGTTGTCCACATGAAAAATTGAACCTTCGAGGGGAACCCATTATATCATACCTCCTTCCACGGCTCCGCATTCACCATTGATCTATTCACATGCCCATAACAAGACTTGACGGAAAACTCATTCCCTGTAGCCACCTTCCACACCCGCCTATCTTCAAGACCAAGATTAATATGTGATGCTTGCAATCGAGCCAATAGATTAATCACCTGTGGAATTTCCCAATCAAATAGATTCCATCTAAAAACCGGATTCCACACTATTTCCACACTTTGGACCGACATGTTTTCTACCACCATAGCCGAAGGATCCACCGCCAAGTTAACCAAATCTGGAAAATCATGCTTTAAAGATTGCTCCCCGCACCAAGCGTCCTCCCAAAATTTGACCCTCCTACCATCCCCTACCTCGAAAGCCACACATTCTCTAAATAAGGATATGAACTTCATAATTCCCCTCCAAGGACTACACCCACACGAACCCCTCTGAATGGATGGGGTCCACCCATCTACCTCGCCAAACTTGGCAGCAACCACCTGCCTCCACAAGCACTCAGGTTCCTTCTCAAATCTCCACAACCATTTACATAACAGAGCCTTATTCATGGCTTTCAAGCACCTAGTTTCTACACCTCCACCTTCTTTTAGAGCACAAACTCTCTCCCAAGAGACCAAATGAATACCTTTCCCATCCTCCCCCTTCCTCCAGAGGAAATCTCTTTGGATTTTCTCCAAAACAGAGCACACTGTGATAGGTAATACCAGGAGGGACAAATAATGAATAGGAATACTAACCAATGACGCCTTTATCAACGTGAGACTTCCCCTTCGACAAGCACCGGGCCTTCCACCCATTTAGACGCTTCTTCATCCCATCAATCAACGGGCACCACACCTCCTTCTGTTTATACGACGCTTCGAGTGGGAGGCCAAGATAAGTGGATGGGAGCTTTCCTTGCCTGCATTCCAAATCCACTACAAGTTGGTCCAAATTTGGAACCTCCCCAATAGCTATCAAGACACTTTTGGCCAAGTTAAGACGAAGGCCAGACACCACCTCAAAGCATCTCAATATGCACCTTAGCATCTCATTTGCCTTTGAGAATTATCACAAAAAATGACAGTATCATTTGCAAATTGCAAATGGGACATAATCACCTCCCTATTACCCTGGCCAATAGAGAATCCTTATACATACCCACTTTTGCCGACCTGCCTAGCAGACCACTCAGAACCCCTGCTATCAAAAGGAATAGGAGCGGAGATAACAGATCCCCTTGACAAATATCCCTATCACAACCAAAGTTCCCTTTCGGCACCCCATTTAACAACACCGAGAACGAAGCCATACTCACGCATTTCCAAATCCATATACATTTCATACCAAAACCACATCTCTTCATCACGTACATAAGGAACTCCCAATTCACATGGTCCCACCTATTCAACACGCCAAGAGAAGATCAGGGTTGCTGCTCTTGGGGTTTCTTTGTTTTGCTTTTGCTATTTTGTTGCTTTTGTGGATGATTATTCCATGGTCACTAGGGTATATTTGTTGAAGTCTAAAAGTGATGTGTTTTTGGTTCTCAAATTATTTCATAAAATTATTATCACCCAGTTTAATGCCTAAGTTTCTATTCTCCAGTTTGATAATGGTGGAGAATACTTATCTGGGGGTCTATCTTCTTATAACCGAGTTTAGCATTATCCATTAGACTACCTGTCCTACTACCCCTGGAATAGAAAGGAGTGATTGAGAGGAAGAATCATCACCTTCTTAAAACCGCTAGGACCCTCTTATAATCACCATGCATGTTTCTAAGATGTATTGATCTGAGGTTCTTCACACAACTGCTTTTCTTATGAATAGTTTGTCCTCTTGTTCACTTTTGTCATAAGGCACCGCTTAACTACCTCTCTCCATATTAAATTGTTTTTCCTTTCTCCTAAAACCTTTAAATGCATCTGTTTTGTTCATGTCTTTAAATATGATCAGACCAAACTTGATCCCAAGACACCAAAGTGTGTGTTTTTGAGGTATGCGGCTCAACAGAACAGGTACAAGTGCTATCATCTAGCTTCTTGTTGATGCTTTGTCTCTATAGATGTGAGAGTTTTTTGAGTCACATCCTTTCTTTGCCCCAAGGCCTTCTTTTAAGGGGAAGAGTTCTAGTTAAGAGATTCCTTCTTTGCAATTACATGTGCCTTCTCATATCTTTGATCTCAATGATGATGATGATGATGATAGTGATAGTGGAACAAGGATCCTCAAGGACACAAAAGGTGCCAGTATAGAGGGAGAGAAAGGAAAGGACTTGAGGGTATATATGAGAAAGAAAAAAAAAGATATGACTTCTTTTGTTCCCTACCAAAAGGCTTCTTCGATTCCTCCTGAAAAGATAATTATCCAAAAATAATAATAATTCTCTTTCTCTTTCCCAAAATTGTGATGGTTTTGATTATTCCTCAGTTTCTATTGCTCTCAAAAAGAGAGTTCATTTTTGGACTAACAATAATAATTCTCTTCTCTTTCCCAAAATTGTGATGGTCTTGATTATTCCTCAGTTCCTATTGCTCTCAAAAAGAGAGTTCATTCCTGGACTAAACACATTGTCTTATGTTGTGTCCTATAGTGCATTGTTTCTTTCCTTTCACTCTTTGTTTTTGCCTTGTCTTATGCTTCTGTGTCTCATAGTGTATCAGAGACTCTCCTAACCTATATGAAAGGTTACCATGGAAAAATAGATGACAACACTTGAGAAGAATCACACATGGGAGATGGTAGATCTCCCTAAGGGAAAGGAACCAGTCATGTGCAAGTGGGTGTTCACTTTGAAACACAAATCCAATGGTTCTATAAATAGGTATAAAGCAAGATTGGTGGCAAAAGGGTTTATATACAAACATATAGCATTGATTACCAAGAGACCTTTGTTCCAGACTCCAAGATGAACCCGATATGAGTTCTTATCTCCATACATACAACCAAGGATGGTCTTTGAGATAGTTTGATGTGAATTTTGCCATTCTATATAAGGATCTTAACAAAAAAGTGTATGTGAACCACCTCCTAGGATGATGATGTATTCACTAAAAAAAGTGCAAATTGAAAAAGGTTTTTATGGCCTTAAGCCATCCCCAAGGGCATGGTTTGAACACTTCAAAAGCACTATGGTCTGAAACAAGTATATATAGTGTCTAGGCAAATCAAACATTGTTTGTAAAGCAACGAGGTGACTGAGTGACTGCATTGATTGCCTATGTAGATGGCATAGTATTCATATGAAATGATGAAACTGAAATGAAACAACTTAAGGAACGATTGGCCATGGAGTTCGAAATTAAAGACTTGGGAATATTGAATTATTTCCTTAAAATTGAGGTAGCTAGTTCCACAAAGCGGAAATATGTCATTAATCTCCTATAAGAGACTAGCCTGACAGGATGCAAGCCGTGTAAAACTCCTGTTGATCCCAACCTAGACTGAAAGAAGATGAGAGTGATCTTCTTCTTGATGCAAGGAGATATCAAAGATTGGTAGGACATCCTATATACTATCTCTCACCAAATCATGTTGTTTCAATTACTCTAAAAAACTTAATTTTGATTAATTTTTCATGAGGACCGCAAAAATTAAACTTGTTGCATGCATGATCACCATATGAAATTCAAATATTTCAATCAAAGAAGATTAAAGGAAAATATCTCAATGGCTTAACCGGATACAAGATGTTGATTCGACCCGGTCTCCTTAGCATTCACAGCTACTTTAGGGTTTCGCCAAGCTTATCTACATCCAAGACTACAGCTCCCCTCATAAATTTGGTAGGGGTATTTAAATAGTTTTTAAGATGTTAACGAAACCCTAAAGAGTGTTGGATCATGATAGGATTCTTATCCTTAGGCTATGGGGTCTAGTAACCCTAGTTACAGTGCAACTTGCTTTAAGGTAACTATATCTTCAATATTACAAATTGGCACACCACTACTTGCAATAATGCCATATAACACATTGTAACTGAACCCTCAAGGATAAGAAAATAGCAATGAAGCCCTTCCTCACAAAAATTTCACAAATATGTCATTCTACTATACAATATTTCTTAATGGGCTTTGGGATAATAAATCAATCACTATTAAACCTAATTAGTTATTAGAATATGATCTTTAAGAATTTAATGAATCAATTAGACATCTAATTTCTTTGATAAATCTTTTCAAACTAAACATATTTACCATAATAATATAATTTTGAAACCATTTGACAACTCTTTATCAAAAGCCAATGGTACCAAATATTATTGTCCAATCAAATCACATGTCCTAAACTGAATATATATCCCACTTACGAATAGTAGATTCTTTATTGGGCATTCACATCCTCTCAAGTATCATGTAGGCTATCCAAACTACCCATGATATATATACTAATTTGGCATCAGAAGTTAGTAGCTCAAAACAACCAACAAAACAACTTAAAGAAACACAAATCCCTAAAGTCAAAGGACGAGACTGTAAATAAGAACACTTATCCTGGCAAAGAAATTTTACCAAGTGTGTTCATAATGGATCCCTTTAGTACATTTATACAATGCACCCACATGCAAGCTTAAATTCTCATTCCAGATTCTAAGATAACATTACTCCATCACATGGAAACTTCACATGTAGCAACTATATAAGTGATGTGTCTAGCATCACCTATAGTTGTAAAGATTCAAGTCTATAAGAAATGGATTATTAGATCTCTCTACACATTCCAACATGTCTGACATCCTACTTTGTTACTAGAAGACCACCTATCTCATCTCATAATATACCTATGATGATGGAATAAGTTCTTTATTAATTTAGTGAACAAGAAATTATATTCATATTTTATGTGAATGGCTTTGTCAAGACACAAAATTCCAACAAACTAGGCATCGCCTATGCTGTCAATTTTGTCAGTGTTTTCAGTCAATTCATGCATGCCCCCATCCATATTTTACGAGAATGGCTTTGTCAGGACACATAATTTCAACATACCAAACATCGCCTACGCTGTCAATGTTGTAAGTGTTGTCAACCAATTCATGTTTGTCCCTGTGAGATTTCATATGGAGGCTGTGTACCAGAATCTTAGATACCTCAAGGATTGCCTAGAAAAAGGCCTCTAATATGCAAGAAGTGGTCATCTTTGTGTGGAAACATACACAAATGCAAATTGAGTTAATTTTATAGTTGATCGGTGGTCTACTTTTGGTTATTGAATGCTTGTGGGAGGTAATTTTTTGATAGAGGTAATCTAGTCACATGGACTAAAAAGCAATCAGTTATGGCTAGATCAAGTGCAAAAACTGAATTCTTGTCTATGTTACATGGGCTTTGTGAGTTGACAAGGAAACGGATGCTCCTGACTGAGTTTGGGTTCCCAAATTCAGGACCGATGAGCCTATATTATAATAATAAGGCAACCATAAGTATTGCACATAACCCTATTTAGCACAATTGAACCAAATATGTGGAGGTAGATTGTCACTTCAACAAGGACTATTTGAAGACTATAAAAAATATTTGTATGCTGTTTATCAAGACTGAAGATCAGATTACAGATGTCTTCACCAAAGGACTACACCACGAACAGTTCTCTTCCATCATTAGCAAGTTGAGAATGTGAAATCTCTATTCTCCAGCTTGCAAAGGAGTGTATGTATTTGGGTATAGCATCATGTATGAGTGCCATACTTGTAATATTCAGCCATTCTTATATTGGTATGGTATATTGTTACTATGCAGTGTCCTTATGTATCCATTTAAATACTAATGAGATAATGTGGGCACAATACAAGAGCCCATACATATTTTCCCAGTTTCTCTTTTCTCCTCTTTCCCTCTTCTTCTTCTTCTTCTACTTCTTCTTCTTCTTCTTCTTCCTCCCTTCTACCAAGTACCAAACCCTAAATAAACCCTAATCCTACATCCCCTACTGCTCTCCTCTGTACCTTACACCCAAACATCCTTCAAATGAATTTACCAACACTGATGGTTTAATTTATTTTTAATTATTAGTTCAAAACTACAAAATACAATAGAGATGCCTCTATATGTATAGGCATAGATTAGGTCATAAATAGCAAAGCAATAACACCTGAAAAACAAAATAAAAACAAGATCTGACCAGATATGCATGCAAGCATGTGTTCAACAAGTGCATCAAGCACACCTTCCCCTACAAAGCTTATACTGTGGCATCCTTTAATTGAAAGAACTTACTATTGATGGTAGTTCAGAATTACAAAATTCTATAGAGATGCCTCTAGATAAATAAAAATTAATTTTGACGATAAATAAAATGCAAATAACCCTTGAAAAACAAGATATAAACTAAGATCGGACTCAAAACCCGTCTTCACCTACTAATAAATTAACCACTAATGTTTACCTATCAATAAATAAATAAATAAATGTGCAGGCAAACATTTAATGCATTCATATGGCAGTCAAGCCCAATGCATCCATAAAAATCTCAAGTCAACAGGCTCACAAAGAAGACAGGTCAGGGTACCCCAATGGGACTCATAGGGCAGTGTTATCCCACCCTCTGATAATAACTCAAGGGTGAAAGCAAATCGAAGTACTCTAAACAAAAACAAGATGATAATAACCACTAAAAAAAGCATCCAAATCCAATTAGTGTGCAGGCAGGTAGCTAGTGTAATGTGGGTTTAGAAAGCTATACGGTTAGGATTTATGAGACAAGCTTTAAGGGATTCAAGTTTACAGATTTAGATTAAGTCTAAAGGGTTTAATAAGATGGTCGATTTTTATGGAGGAATTTGAGTTGAAGGAATGGGAGAATTCAAAATTTTAGGATAACGCTTAATGGAGTAGAGAACAGAGGGAAATAAGCTGCCAAGTAGGGGTTTTTTATCGATTAGGTTATAGGTAGATTTAATTGTGGTTGACTGATATTTATGATAAAACCATGTGATCAATTGAAGAACAAGGTCAAAAGGATAAGGATTGATGAAACTAAGGATTTGGGTGAATTACGGTTCATGTAGATTGGTCATAGGATAAAAACAACAATAAACGTGAATGAAATAAGATAAGATGAAAAAGAGAAGAGATAGGTGCTAGTGCTACCAGCATCACACCAATAGTTTTCTAGGAATCATACCTAGAAATGGTTGAAAACATCTTACCTTCAAGAGACATGGAATAGAACACCGAACCAAAATGAATTTGGTAAATCATTATATATATATATATATATATATATATATATATTATTCCCCTATTGATGCAAAATATATCAAACTCTGATACCAAAATGATGTAGGAAGCCTTGTGGCTGTTATATCCTACTTATGAGGGCCCAAATAAAAGAAGCGGAAGGAAGGATAGAATGTAAAGTAACCAAGAACAGCTTTATAACACAACCAAAAGTACTTAACTTTTAGAAAAGAAGTAGAGAGATGAAAAAAAGATAAGAATACATAATTAGAGAAGGAATTAGCTTAGCAAAAGAGGGAAGAATAGAGAAAGTAAATTATTTTAGAGTTTCTGATATTTCATGGCATAATCATAAATTACCAAAATACCCCTGCAGATGCGTCATAATTTTCTGAAAAGTTATAGGGAACTAGATAAGTCTAAACGTGATCTCCATGCAAAATTTCATGGGTTTCTGACAAGTGCAAGTATATAAAAGTATATAAATATCTTGCAGTGTTATTGTATGAAGAAAGCCTAAAACAAAATAGGGTTTCTATAGCAGAAACATATCAGAATCAAAGGGGATTAAAGAGGAGTTTAAGGGGAAAGATGGGGAATATAATGGGAAAGAAAACCCTAAAAGAAAGAAGAGAAGAATAGTGTTTTAGAGAGTGGTGCTTTTAAGAGAAAAGGAACCCAAAAAATTCTGTTTAAGTATGTATAAGTGGACCCAATAACAGAGATCAAAACAGAATTCAGCAGAGAATTATTGAAAGGGTTTCACAGAATTAAGTAAGGATTAAAATAAGGGGAAAAGCCTGATGAAATAAGGAGCAAAGTACCTCCAACTGATATCTGCGATTTGGCCTATTAGAATGTCCAGAAAACCCAACCGTGAGCTTTATCTTCTGCAGATTTCTTTGATTTCCAGCAACTTTAAATTGTGCAGTAAGGGAAAAGAAAGAACTAGAAGGAAATAATGAAAAGATAAGGGAAGCAGCAAGAAAAGGAATAAGAGATAGAAGAAGAGATTGAAGAATGAAGAAGAAGTAGACTAGAAGAAGAAAGGGAGAAGAAGAAGCATAGGGATGAACCCTAGCTAGTCCACAAGGCTACACCATGGGAAAGGGGGGAAGAAGGGGAGAACACCCAAACAAACCAAACTTTAATTCAATAATCCATGTCCGCGTCACCTGTTTTTAATCATTGCCCCAACAAAAATTTTGACTTTAGCTACAAAAATTTTTGACCCGAATATACATAATAACCTTGGGACAACATAATATATGTTCAAACACAAATTGACAATGTAAAATGGACCCAAAAACATAATATAACTGAAAAACTTAAATCTGTTGGAAAATAAAAAGGATAGCTAATATACCAAAAATACCCTTGCTAACCCAATACCAAAGATTTTGAATGACTCAAACTAAAGAGCTGATTATCCCCACTAATCCAGCTGCCCCCTAGCAAAGTAGGACAGCTTAGGAAAGTTGTGGTTTCCTGTGGGTAAAGGACCCACGACTTGCCTAATAATAGTAACAATCAGATCCACGGTAGAACACCACATGTAGAACTATATATGTTCAATCCACAAAATAAAACTCAGAAGACAGATGTCTCCTGGGAAGCTAATTAGTAAGGGTGAAACTAAGGTTAGAAATTTCAGTTTAATCAGAAAATTTACAAGACGACAAGTATTTAAGTGTAGAATAACACCACAAAGTTTCTGTCTCATCAGATAAGTTTAGGACCACCAAACTTTAAGAACTCAGGTGCTGGTTCAGAATTCCAGCACAGCAGAATGTGTGGAACAGTCAACAAATATTTCACTTCTGGAATCTAAAATATAACGAATAAATCTAGCAGAATATAGAACTGATTATGATCAAAATACTGAACACGTGTAAGTTGAAGAATCAAGTACTTAAGTTGATACTGTCCAGGAAGATGGAACTTGGTCATTCAGCAGTAACATCAACAGTAAATCTTGTCCATCACTTCCAACACTTGATTTTGTGAAAAGTATAATAAATAAAAGGCGAAGAAGAAGAAGAAGAAGAGAGCTGCAGTAACCCAGCTACTGCAGTTGGAATAGTCCTAAGCTATTACCAATCCCACACTACAAGCAAAGGAGAAGATGAAGATCAACTTCACTTCAAAACTGAATTTTATTTCTAATCAACCATAGCCAGACGTTGGGGATTATGTCCCTTTATAAAGAATTACATCAATAATAAAAGCAGAAACTATTGAACCTAGTTCCTAAAAGACTTTAACTAAGGACCTCCAAAAGTGGAAACTACTAAAGACAAACCATAGCTAGTGCAAGTTGAAGGCATTACAAGGACTCGGGGATGCCAAGAATTACTTGGTTGAAATTGTGAGGAAAGAAACAAGTGCTTATAATCAAACAGAAGATATGGCCTCAGAGTGAAATGCTAGAATAGGATTCATTTAACCGAGCCCAAGAAGTAGGGGTATCGCTTTGTTCAGTTGTATCTACCTAGGACCTCAAGCCCAAATCCTATAGTTCTTATTTCTCTTCCCTTTCTTAATTAACTTAGAATTTTTGTCTGATATAAATCTTAGTTTATTCACGCCTAATGAACCATCATGAACCATTGTGCGCTTGGTTTTACATGCAAGGTGCACTTGCATTAGGTGGGTGTGCATTTTCAAGGAAAATTGCAAGTGTCCCTATGGTAAATCATGATATGTATATAAAGCTTCCTACAATTGAACATCAACAAGATCACAATTCGATGGATTCAATATGATGCTTCCACAATAGTTTGATCTTACTAAATGAGAGTCATCTTATTCGTATCATACTTTCTAATGCTGTTTGAAAGAGATGATGGATTACATCCCTAAGATAAATGGAGGAATTCAAAATTTTAGGATTTAAAACTTAATGCAATAGAGATTAGAAGGCAAGGGATTGATGTTTGAGAATTTCTATGAAGGGAATAAGCTGGCCAAGTGGATTACATGGAGATTTGACTGATATTATGACAAACCATGTGGTCAATTGAAGAACAATGTGAAATAAGTTAAAGATTAATAAAACTACGGGTTTGGTTAAATTAGGGTTCATGTAGATTGGTTAAATAGATAAAACAGCGATAGAAGTTAATAAAATAAGAGAATTACAACTATGTTCAGAAAACATAATACTAAGTTTAAATAACTGAATCCATCGACAATCAAATTTATAGCCAAAATACCCCTCTAACCCAATATCAGAGATTTTGAACAATTCAAACATAACAAACTCTTTAACCAAGCTAATCCAGCCATCCCCTTATTTTGTCATGCTCTTAAATGTGGCATAGGCCACCTACACTGATAAAGCTCACAGGTGCCATTTTATAATTGTTCCACCAAATTAAGGCCTAGGCTTGATTGTTTTGACCTTTCCTGATTCTTTCGTAATTTTTCAGCAGTAGATCCCTATCAACAGGCACACAGAGGATACTGGTCAAGTTACCCCAGACAGAATCCTTATTAAGCTCATACAACTGGCATGACACGACCCAGATGAGCAAGATGGGAAGGCTGACTCTAAATCTCTTTAAATAGCTCCATAAAGAATAAGAACTCTGCCCAGCATTGTATCTATATAATCAAATTCAGATATAACTACACTGATCTGAATCCTATGTGTTTACAACCATAGTCAAAACCCCTGGTCGAATTCCTCCACTGTATGCTCAACCCTCTGCATGCTCAATAAGAACATGAATGTCTAATTGTCTGCATATTCTTCAAAAACACAAATTGAGAAGTCCCATTTTGTTTCCCTTACGGCAGGAAAATAGAATCATGATACTGAAATTTTTCTACTGCAACTTGTTGCCATTCCATATTCATCTTCTCACTATATTTAATTTTTCATAGCCCTAACTAATCCTGCAGAAGCACAACTAGCTCAATTAATAAAACCCATAGGCTTAGCAAACTAACCTCAAACCTAGTGCTTTGTATGGGCTGAAGTTGATTTGAACATCTGCTCCAATGCCTCAAAAACTAGAGCAAATTTTAGCCACAGACATGTCCACCTATGCAACTCCATCGTGTAAACCATAATCTTTGGCACTACAACTCTAGCAACTGGATTGAGCCACTATTGCAAATGACAGCAGGGCTTCCACCCAATTTTTATGATTTCCAAGCTCTTGCACACAAATTCCTCCATAGGTTGTATTAATTTGGCCAGATATTGTTCTTGTTGATCTACATGCTGTTCCAAAGCATGAAACTTAATTGCCTCAAATTCCTTTCTTATAGCCATGGCTGCAATATTTACCTCTAATACAAAGTCACAGGATGGGGACAAAACTTTCAAATAAAGTTTCTAGATTTCTAGATAGAGACTAAATTGTTCGAATAAAGATTATAAATTACCCGGAAAGGGATAATTTCCATTAGTTTGAGTGACAGCATCATTCCCACAATCTTTCCAAAGCAAGCGGCAAAGGCGTAATGAAAATGCTCCTTTCCATGGCCGGAGGAGCATTGGGAGGAGCTGCTCATGTTGCCTCTGGTTACATGCTTTCCAGTGGAATGGAATCCAGCAACGTGTTGTCTGAGGAGGGGGACTTCTGCCCCGTGCCAGGTACAATCTGCCTGTTGCTGCCAAGGGATCAAATTGGATTTCCAATTCAAATTTGAAATCAAAAGGGAAGAAAAAGGATATCCCTGCTCTGAAGTCTGTCAATGGACATAAATCTAGGGCTCTAATCGAATCGGTGTCAGTAATGGGGAAGGTAAAGGAGAAATCTTTAAAAGGGGATTCAAACCGGGCGGACCATGAGTGGTTCGTACAGCCGGGTTAATTTTATGAATGAAAGGACCACCCAATTGGCTCAGCTGAAGTTAATGGGCCAACAGAATGAGGGCCTTACGCCCATTTGAAAGCCCACTCAGGTTTGGAAAGTTTATCGAAGGTCTTATAAACCAAAAGCCATGAACAGGGACAAGTTTTCTAAGACTTCGACAGCTAGGGCTACACACTTTCCCCATCAATGGATTCCCAAGCAGAGAAATTCAAGGAAGCAGATCCCTGCAGCAACGGAAGAGGTTGATATCAGTGAGGATGATGAAGGTTGACCAAAGAAGAGTATTGGAATTGTTATTCGAGAAGGTGACATGTCAGGGCAAAGGAAGATCGGGGATTTTAAGGTCGAGGGCAAAGGGAAGAAGGTGGCGATGGCTCCGGAACCAAATTCATCAAAGTCGGACAGCGAGCTCTGCTTCAGTTCACAGGGAGAGTCTGGGTGCTCTTCTCCTATGACTGAGCTTCATTCTTGGGATAAGGCAAACCCCTAGGAAGATCTTCAGCTGGTGATCGGGACGCACAACGTTCTCCTCTTGTAATGGACAGGAGCTCCCCCAGAGTTGGCAGGTTAGGTAGGGGCCACAAGGAAGGAAGCTCTTCAGAATTAAAATGGGGGGATCGAGTTGAGTTCTCAGAAGGGGAAGGAATCTCAGATGTCTCACAAGTTGGGGAGTAGTATGAGGTGAGTGAGAATGAATTCCATCGGGAATAGCTTGTTGTAAGGGATGATAGCAGGATGATTGAGCCTAATCCGATTCTCAAGCTCCCTCCACCTGAATCGTCAAAATGAATGATAGGGAGTGTGATGGATCTCAGCAGAAGAATGGGGGTTTCCTTTAACAGAATTGAATATAAAGTTGAGTTATTTCAGGAAATTGAGAGCAGGAGATGCAGCAAATCTACCTCTAACAGAGCCACAAATGTCAGGGGCCGTGCTCGTGGCCGTGGATTGTGTGAGCTTAAAAGACTCAAGTCATCTATTAATTATGATGGCTCGACCTCAAAGAAGAGAAAAAGCAGGGGTAGGGAGGTTGTCCGGCCAAGGGAGGGTGGGGCTATCAAGTAAGTATCATTGTGTTCCTCATGAAGTTGACCATTATGTGTTAGAATGTTAAGGGTTTGGGGGAGCAGCAGAATAGGTGGTGTGTGAAGGATGTTTGTAGTCGGTGGAATGTGGATGTGTTGATTATCCTTGAAACCAAGTTGTCTAAGTTTGGGAGAAAGGAGCAGCTGGATATTTGGGGTAGAAGGGATTGAGGTTTTCTCCGTAAGAATGCCATTCACTCAGCTGGTAGCATTTTGATTGCATAGAACAAGAGAGCAATTGACGTTAAGGAATCTCGGATTGACTGTTTTTTGGTTCCTGTTAGATGTAAGAATGTGGAAAACTTGTTCATTTGGACCTTGACGGGTGTCTATGGGCCCCATATTGATATTGAAAGGTGTAGTATGTGGGAGGAGCTTAAGAGGATGCATTCTTGTTACCAGGATCCATGGTGACTGGGTGGTGATTGGAATGCGATTAGATATCCTTCTGAGCGTAAAGATTGCAATTCCCTAAGTGCTGCTATGAGATGTTTCTTGGAGTTTATTGAAGAGGAAGGCCTGATTGACCCCCCATTGCTTGGGGCTGAATTTACATGGTCCTCCAACCAAGAAATCCCTTCTACGAGCCGCACTAATAGATTCCTTTTCTCCAATTTATGGGAAGATTATTTTTCTCAAGCGACTCAGCTGGCTATTCCAAAGCCAATTTCTGACCATTTCCCAGTAATTCTTCATCATTTGGAGAGGTGTCCAGGTCCATCGCCATTCCGGTTTGAACTAATGTGATTTGATGTAGAAGACTTTAAGCAAAGAGTGTCTTCATGGTGGCAGAGCTTCAGCTTTGAAGGGAATGCAAGTTATATTATGGGGCAAAAGTTATAAATCGTTGTGAGGGGAGATAAAGAAGTGGAATAAGGAGGTCTTTGGCAGAATTGAAGGGCATAAGGCCCAATGCTTGCAGAATATAAATGAGGTGGATGTTTTGGAACAATAGGGTAGCCTCGCAAGTGAGTCCATTGCAATCAGAGAAGAGATGAAGATGGAATATTGTAAAAGGGTAAAGAGGGAGGAAATTAGCTGGCGTCAGAAATCCTGCATTGTTTGGTTAAAGGAAGGAGACAGTAACATGAAGGTCTTTCATAGAATGGCTAATGTGAGAGCCAAAAACAATCACATTAAAGCTCTTCAAGTGGATGGAGAGTGGGTTTTTGAAAGAGCAAATATTGTGGCTCATATTTCAGATTTTTTTCTCAAATTTGTTTCGAAACCAAAGCTGGAAGGAGTGGGTTTTAACTTTTAAGACCATCTCGGAAGAAAAGAAGATGTGGCTTGAATGCCCGTTTACGAAGGAAGAGACCCTTGAGGCTCTTAAAAGTTTAAATAAGGACAGGGCCCTGGGGTCCAGATGGATTTCCCATGAAATTTTACAAGGAATTTTAGTCGGTTATTGGAACTGATGTTATGAGAGCTCTTGGAGATTTCCACGATAAAGACTCGCTGTGTCGAAGCCTTAATGCCACTTTCACTGCCTTAATCCCCAAAATGAGAGGGGTTGTAGATCTAAAGGATTATTGCCCCATTAGTTTACTTGGGAATTCCTATAAGATTCTTGCTAAAGTTTTGGCTCACAGATTGGGTGAGGTATGAGGTCATCTCCCCTTCTTAGAATGCCTTTATAAGGGGTAAACAAATCCTAGATTGCTTTCTAATTTCCAATGAATGTGTTGATGGGTGGTGCAAAGCCAGGGTATCAGGGATTATCTGCAAAGTGGACATGAAAAAGGCTTACGATCATGTAAATAGGAACTTTTTAGACGATGAGCAAGAGAAGATGGGATTTGGTAAGAAGTGGCGGAATCAGATAAAAGTATGTATTTCTTCAACTTCCTTCTCGGTTCTTGTGAATGGATGCTCAGAAGGTTTTTTCAAGGGTAATAT
>JAOXJP010231002.1:0-10701 GCA_025762735.1 Platanus orientalis | reverse complement strand
ACAAAATATGCATCCAACAACTACAAAAAAGGCAAAATGCAACATAAGCAGGCACTCATATCCACAAAGAATAACAAGCCAACTTAAAATTGCCACCCCTATTATCCTAACTAAAGCAATACTAATACTCTCCTTTTTTAAGTTAAATTTATGTTTTTAACAACTTATGTTTTAAATTAATAACTTCAAAAACAAATTACAAAGTTACTAATATGACTATGAATCATATCAAATGTACAAATACTAATATGACTATGAATCATGTAGGATGTCTGCATATCCTACATGATATCTTATTCCTCTAAGGCATTTCCCCTTTGGAAAAATGAGAAATCACCATAAATGATTGGACGGTGAGAACACTAACTATATCAAAGAAACAAGGCAGACCTGCTTATTCTCCTATTCATAATCAAAGAGATCACTAGACCCTGTGAACTTCTAAAAGTATACTTCTCTATAACAAACTTAATAGATTCATAACAAGCTAGCTGAAGTCCGAGCAAACATGATTAATAGTGGAGTAATGGCATGCATGAAGTAAACATTGAACAACTCCTCTTGGCATCAAATCGATACTATGGACATGTTTGTGCATATATATATATATCCCCATTCTTGTAAACCAATCTTCCCAAAACTACAAAGCTTGAATGAGTGAATGGTTTACATGTATTGCCAGAAGAAGCACAATGCAAAACCCATCTGACAGATAAAAAGTTAAAAGTATAAAAGCAACTAATTCTAAATAACAGAAACTATAACCTGCATCAGACAACGAATGGATCAACACCGGGATAGTTACTAGACCACGATAAAATCATAGATTAAATAAAAACACGGAATTCAACACAATTCTAGGGGAAGGGAGGGGGGAGGAAGAAATGATTCTCACCTCGCTCCGTAGATAACCTCCAATTAACCTCTGGACGTAATCAATTACATCCCTTCTCCTCTGCTCAGAAACCACTGTGGGCTGAATGCGGTGTATTATTTCTTCGGTCGTTTGCTCTGCTCTCGACCAGTTTTCGTCCCTAATTGGCAATGGCTGCGAATTGCCTGGAGAAGAAGACAACGAGGAGAGGACCGGGCCCTCTTCGGTTAAGATGCCGTTCGGCTGTGATGACCAAGCTTGAAGATCGCCCATGCAATCTAAAGCTGAAAGAAACAACTGCCCAACGAAAAAACCCAGAAATCCTTACAGACAAGACAACCCGGAGACGGTTTCGACAACCGACGGGGCAGAATACGGCAATAGAAACATTAGAATTCAAGAAATATACGACTATAGAAAACGCTCGACAGGGTCGATCGAAATCACGTTCAATAGAACCCAAAAACGACTAAAAACGGGGAATCCTCAGGGGAAATTTTGATCTGTGGCGGTAGGGGTTAATGGGTACAAGTTGCAGAGAAGGAACGACGGGAATGATCGAAATAGACGAAGATTTCCTTCGAAATTTGGGAAGAAAACCAGCTGCTCGGGTGGTTTTTTGGTGCGATCCAAGGTGCTTGAAGATTTGTCAAGGTCAGTTGTTTTCGCAAACGCTTGCAGAGAACAACACAAAGCGCTCTCTCTTTCTCTCTCACTGATCTGCCGTTAACCCCGAATCTGTATGTAATACGTATCTCGAACTATTGTGGTAGTACTCGCGCTAATGTGTCATGAAAATAAATATTAGTATTTAAAGGTACTTTCAGTACTTTGTTTTTATAGTCTCTTTTTTTTCTTTTTCTTTTGTTTTTTTTTTTCATAATCTCTGAATGGTTGATGTGCTTCATGTATACATGGCAATGGATGATCCTAAGTTTGTACCATGCTTGGTTAGCTGTTGTGTATAACCCTAGACAATTCTTCTACTTCTCCGAGGTCCATATTGTTTGCTAAATACCATGGACCATATAATAAGACATTGCAATCTTGTATTCTTGTAAAACCCTAAATGATTCTTCTATTGTTGCTTCTCTTCAAAAGTTTGTGTAATCAGTTTGGCTGAACATGTATGATAACGTTGCTTATCTTAGGACTGCCAATGAGCCAGTTGGAGCTCAGCTCATCATGAACTGAGTCTGAGCCCCCAATTTTGCTTGTTTATTGATATAGCTTATTATGTGATAAGTTTTAATGTTAAATCCCCTTCGGAAACAGGTTTGGTTCATGGGTTATCGAACTTTGATGCTAGGACTTGATCACTTTGAGTTTGTTGAGCTGAACTAGAGTTGAGCTCAATGTCTCGGGTTTATGATAAGTATAAGCTTAGTTCTTGTGTGACGAGTCTAAGCTAAGCTAATCAATGCTCAAGTAACCTCGACTCATTGACACTCTTATATCTACACTTATTTTAACAATGTTGCTATGTTTGATAAATTTTGATGATGATGATAATGATGAATATCATTCATGTATATGTATAGATGTATATATGACACATTTTTATAATAGTAGATATATATGATATATAATATATAATAATAGTAAAAGTATTTTAAATAGTCAACCAAGTGGCACTATTAATGGGATGCCACATGGCAACCAAATAAACAACTACTTTGATATTAACGTCATTGTCATAAATAAATAATTATTAACCTATTAATTACTACTCTACTTTTAGAGGTGTCTAGATATGTTTACCATGTTTAGCATGCAGCGTGGCCTATAATTATGACGCATTTAATACATCCTTAGCCGTTTCTTCTAAGTTTAAGGTCATTGCTTAATTCAAATATTGTAGATAACTATGAAATTAATATATCCAACTTGTTATTCCAATCTACTTGTATTTGCTAAAAGCAATTACTGCTATTATATTCAATGTGTTAAAGCTTAGTTGTTATTGTCTAGCACCATTATTTATTCGCGTAAAAAAAAAAAAAGAATGAACAGGTTTTTTTACAATATATTCACTGATCACTTTTCAAAACAAAAAATTGATATTTAAGCATTGTATATATAGTTTTTTTTTTTTTGGTGGGGTGTAGATTTTGTAAAAATGAAATATAAATTAACCATTTGATGTGAAATACATAACTATTAAATTCACATTTTTTTTGTTTCTAATCTCATGATTATCTTATTACGTCTACAAATGTACAAAATTTTACATTATTTAAAATAATTATGTATCAAATAAGCATTTGTTTTATTTTGGAAAATAATTTTGGCATACCCTAATTTTGAAAAACAAAACACACCCTCTGATTAATGCAAAATATTATTATTTGAGTGGTCATTGAAAAAAATGTTTTATTATGATTTTTGTTTTTTGTTTTTTGTAAGAGTATGTTAAACTTTTAACTAGGGGTGTATATTATTTACTAGATATAAGTTGTGATAATTTTACCAAAAAATGATATATTTGCTGTGACGCATCATCAAGTAAAAACATCAAAACAATTATATTAGACACATATAAATATTTGATGATAATATTGAATATTTAGTTTAATATTATATTTAACGATATTATTATTTAAATATAATTTAAATGACATACATTTTTTTTCAATAAATGTGATACAGTTCAACATATTGAAACTATGCAACTAAGTCAACAACTACAAATTTTGATATATGATCACCCTAACATATAAATAAAAGTTTAATTTCACCACATAATCTTGAACATTTTAAGTTTGTTGTAGTTTGATATTCAAATCTAACATATATGATTTTACCATGTACTTTAAACCATATCAAGTTATTTAACGACATATTATAATGCACCAAAAAATCATTTGTTGATTAATTAATAATAATAATATATTGAATAAATAATGAGCTTGTTAAGCATTGTTACTTATAATAAATATTAAATACCAATTTAATCAAATAAATATGTTTACTTGATTCATAATATATTATTGTTTACAAAAATAATATTGCTTAATCATCAATTATGTCATTTTGATCAAAAAGCTCTTATATATAACTTTTCAAGTGACGTACCGTATGCCAAATATACAAACATGTATACTCTATATAATACTTGATAATTTGAATCTAAATAAAATGTTATACTAATAAATAAATTATGTTATTATTTACCAAAAAAATAATTATGCTATTAAAAAACAAAATAGTCATACGGATGTTCTATTCATATGGGGTACGAGATTAGGTTCTTCATTTTCAATGGATGAATTTCTCTCTTCGTGTAATTTGTAAGTTTTCTTATATTTTTGTTGTACAGTTTATCATTTTATATCTTTAATAAAATTATGTATTAATCATAAAAATTAATATTATAATTATTAATTGAACATTACATTAGTCATACATAATGAATATTGGTTATAAACATACTAATACTATCTGTTTGTTAGACTTATTTTGAATATATCTTGGTCAACTAAATATACACATACATATATATTGACTTAAAACATGATTTGATGGTTATTCTTGATTATGTCATGACCCAATTTATGGTAGACCGATTGAATTGTCTACTCAATATGATAGCTTATTATTTATATTCATAAGAACAATAAGAAAACAAAGATGAACAATAATAAATTAAAAACTCAAAATCTTTGAAAATTAAATCAAATACATATTTTAAATTTATTATTATTTGATAACTTATTAAGGATATTAAATTTTCAATTAAAATTTTAAGTTATCTTGATATTGATTGAAATTTATAAGAAAAATAATGTTGATTAGATAACAAAAAATATAAATAATACAGTAAGAGATGTATAGATAAAATTTATTTTCTATATTTTCGTTAATGATAAAGCATTCAAATGTTTTGAAAAAACATAACAATCATAATCTTAATCAAATTTTACATAATTTTTTTACTTTATATCATTGCTAACTTTTAATTACAATAATATATCCTTTTATATATAGGACACACATTAAAATTGATAAATGAACAAAAAATTGTCACATAACTAATAAAAATTGAATTAAAATAAGAATAAAAATAATCCAAGATTCATAAAAGCTATGAAAATGAAATTAGACAAAAAAAAATCTAATGCAATAACTTAATAAAGAGATCTATTTAGGGATGAAAATTTTAGGGTATTTTGATATTAATTAGAATTTATAAAGAAAACAACATTGATTAAATAGCCAAAAAATAATAAACGACGACAGAACAATGAATGTATAGAAAGAGCGCATCTCTTACCATCCTTTTCTTCTTGCCTCAAACGTATTATTCACCATTACTGCAATTTTGTTGGATTGAACTGGTAGTTGGGTATGACCTTTGAAATGAAGAGATTAGGGTTTTAAACCCATAACAGCAATTTCGCAATGGATTACGTCGACGATTGCCCCCACCAATGGCAATATGGGGTTGTCGATATGACAACAATACTGAATGGCCATGAGAGAAAAAGAGGAAGAAGAAAAAAAAACTGATGTTTGAGTTCTCAAACGCTCAACGATGAATACAAAGAGACGAACAATAAAATGAACCAATACGATATCATAGCATCTATAAGCTATTATAAAATTTAGTTCATCCTGTTTAGTATTTATATTGATTCCATTTTCTATAATTAGTAGACACAATAAAATAGCTATTAGTTGTCGTAATAATTTCGTAACATCGTTATTATCAAAAACAACAATATACTTTATTGTGGTCTTCCAAATTAAATAAAAGGTGCATCCCACATTGCTGACACATTGTTAATGGACAGCCTGTTCATTTTTTATACTGTGTATATCAATAAAAAAAAATGCAAGATAATATTTAAAAATAGATAAGTAAAAAATAAAATAAAATAAAATAAGATTTTTGCTCTTATAATAAGGATGCAATATAAAAGATACTCACTTACCTTCAATGGAGGTGTGATATAGAGTTATAATGCCTTGGTTGGATGCACAATAGTTAGTATAAAATTAAATAACCTATGAAAACCTAAATTTCATAGAGTTATAACAAAGCATACGCATGATCTAAGGGATTTGGGGTCAAATCTCATTTTTGTATACCAATCTCATACAACTTTAGGAGGTAGAATGGGTGCATGTTGATACACCTATAATCGTGGGTTTGTTAACGCGTAATAATATAGATTGTGGGTTGCATATTTCTCAAGACAATCAAGTCGATGGTCTAGCAACTGAGCTCTGCAACACAAGTCTTTTTAATTTACAACCTCACTTTTATGTGATGTATATCAAGTTAATATAAGGTTTTTACCAGACATAAAAAAATAAAATTCAAGTTATTAAGTGACATAAATAAATGATAAACTATAAATAATAGCGATAGATAAGCAAGACCTTGATGTTTTAAGCTATTTCAAATGGACTACTTATTTGGGAATGACGCTTTGTTACAGTCCAAGCTTATGAGCAATGCCAATACCTTATAGTGTCCATTTTTTTAACCAAGGTGATTCTAGTCTTCCACCTAGAAAATTATATTTTGTTACATTGATGATTCTGACCATCTACTCGAGATGATTGCAACTTGTCATGCTATGAAGTCATTGAATTTATTGAGTCAATGTCATATGCCAAGGGATGGATATAGGTCAATTTGACACACCAATGTTCAACTCGATACATAATGATCAAATGTAAAATAACTCAAGTTTGTTAGGAATCCTACACAGGGTTCATATGAGGCAAGGAGGTTGTAAGGTTTTTTAATTTGTATACCGCGAGCCCCAAACACGTAACGCATACTTGGGACTAACAACATAATAAATCTTTGATTCCAAAACTATAATACATCTCCCAATCTATAAGGGTTTTTTTCTCGATGAGTGACACCAGCATGTTGGTAGCATACTTACATAAAGTTGGATGAAAAATACATTGTTTGCAACTGTTAATAAAAATATAGAAAATGGTGTTTTAGTATTTTTTTTTTTAAAAATGGCATTCTTCTCCAACCCAAATTGTCATTTTTCTTCCCTAACTCTCTCCTTTTTTTCTCCAAGGGGGCCAGCACTAACAGATAAATTATCGGGTAGCTCACCATAGCGTATTTCAAGCTCATCTGTTTCATCTCCCAACTCAAAGCCCCTCATATTGATCAACCTCAACCATTTTTTGATTAAAGCCTTATGACATATCAGGGGTACTTGAATCCATAATGTACCGCAGGGTTTGAGCCACTAAGATGTAAATATGAGATGGACCGGTGAGAGGTGATTGAACTTGTGCAGCGAACATCAAGCCCACAAAGAGGAATAACTACTTTTATAGCTCATTCTCGTGCAAATCCACAACGCACTTTCTAGGGTTTATTGAAAATGGAGCTAGATAGTTGTATTCAAGGCGATATTCTTTTTCATAACTAGTGGGTGTTCATTTCCTGCCATGGCCAACCCCTTCCAACCCAACCTTTTTTGCCTTCTTTTTCTTTTTGCTATTATGGGCTAGGTTTTGGGTTTTGTTGTGAAGAGGTGATAAGGCGTATAAAGGATAGTATTTTTAAGGTTGTAATGGAATAGAACAAGACTGTATCTCTCTCATGACTATAAGCTCATTTTCCTCTAGAAAACTATCAGATTTTTTAGAATTATTAATTTCTTTCTATAACATATTTTTCTTCCTTCTATTTTGTGTGTTACAAAAGGAATCCAACAAAGAATTGTGATAGAAAGAGAGTTGCCGTCTTTTGCAACCCCTACTACTAGTCGTAGCAATGGTCTATGACAATACCATTAGTGAAACCTTATGAATAACCAAAAAAATAAAAACAAGAACAATGCCTATGAACCAACAAATAAAAAAAGAATTATGATATGTGAGAAAATATAATGGAGATAAAGAGAGAATATAAGGCAAAGATTTAGAAAGAGAGAGAGAAAGAGTCTTCAAAGGAGAAAGAGGACAAAATTGGCTACGTTGCTAACATTTCCTAACCACTAGGTATGTTAGCATTCCTTGTTATATTTATTGCATAAAAAATAAGTAGTTAAATTTTCATTCAATTAAAATTCTTAATAATAAAACTAATTATTTTATTTAGTTTTTTATCTTTATTTTTTTTGTTTGATAATCATTTTTTATATTTGTTGAACCATTGATTTTGTTTAATTAATTTGCCGAAAACAGTTAATTATAATACTCTTGTATATTATATAGCCAAATTACCATAAGTGGATGATTTGCTTCTATTGATATCTTACCATATTTGTTGTGAGAAACAAAAGATTTAAACATATAAAGGTTTAGTCCCACGTGTGTGTGTGTGTGTGTGTGATTAAGTATTTTAGGTGTTATAAACTTGAACAACACGCGCGTGCGTCGTGTGGTGTTGTGCCATAATGTGTTATGTTGTGCATGCACGTTGTAAAGGTCCTAGGCCCACCTCTAACCCCTACATTTTATTTATATTTTTTTGTTTTTAACCTTAATACACACTAACTCTTGTGACTATTGAAGATCCCACAAATAAAACTAGTTGTTTTCTATTGTTAAGAAAATTATCAATTGAGCTAGCCATTTCCTACTATTAAAGAGTAATTAATGGACTACATTACTCCTAAGTAGTAATGGGCTTATTAACGAACATCAATAACCTGAATCCAAATGGTCAAATGTATAAGGATTATAATTTGGGAATGAGAAAATGAATTTTATATATGATTTTTCGAGCTGTCTCTCCCTTGAGGAAAAATTATGCTATATTGCTTTGTCTGCAACTTAGGCATTGTTGAGAACCCGCCTAGCCGCTACTTCATTGTGCAACCTTAATAGGGATGATATTAGAGGGTTGCTAAATCTTGGAGCATGAACATGAATCATCTTGTTCCACTAAGGAATAAATCCAAAAGGGGTGCGGGATCAAGTTTATGGACAATGCTAGAGACACGCCCCAGCCCTAATTCTACATCTACTCTATTCATGATTTGATCTACGACACCTGCCTGTAAGTTATTTGGGGTATTTTGCTTATATCTATGCTACAAGTTGGTTTTGTGGTTGTTGTACTACAACCCGTTTTGTAGTTTATATATAATTTTTCTAACAAACTTAAAACCTGGTTTTCTTTTGGGTTGCTTTACAATACAAATCCATTACTTGTACCTAATTTATCCAAACTAGAGCATGTCGATGGAGCCTTTCAATTATAGAAACAATAATCGATGGCAATAGAATCTTCTATTCATCCTTGAGACTATTGTTGTTTCATGAGTACGTGTATTACCTATACCCATTAAACCCGAATACCAATATGAGCTTGCTAAGTATGGGGTTACTGTTGGATGGGATATTGCAGACCATCTTTGCAAAAAAATTGTTCTAAATTTCTAGCAAATGATATATATGATGTGTATTGTAAAATGAAGCATGCCAAACACATTTGGAATGCAATCGGAAAAAAAGTGTAACCAAAGATATAGTGTCATACCCTGAAACCCACACGCGAAAATCATAGTATAACATGGGTAACACGTGTGCACGGTGTCGCAGATCTCAAAGTGTGACATTACCCTTTCCTTGCGAAAGGGGTTTCTTACTTATCTAATTTTAGCGTTTTTTTTTTTCATTTCTTTTATCCTAATTATTTAACCTTAATCATCAAAACATCGCAGCAGAGACATAACCATAAAGTAATATCCATTTAGCAATAGCAACAGAAATATAACTAGCATCCATAACGAACTACATTCTCCAAAATAAGCAATATCACCATATGGGCCACCAAATAGGCCAATAACAATATAATATCCACTAAAACTACAATCATCTCATATAAGTTGTAACTCAATGATTCTTGTATCATACATGAAGTGTGCTAAAAATAAAACAAATAGAAATAAAGTAGATAAAATGGTCGTTTCATCCCACGAACCATCTCATAGAACTGAACTTGCCAAGGATCTCGTGCTACAGGATGCCATCTAAAAGGGGGTTAAAAACATGGGTAAGCTATAAAGCCCGTGAGAGAACATACATAATGTCCTACAAAATAAATCGTATGTCATGAGTACATAAGCCCTTAATCACTCATTCTTCCATTTTTAGTTGACATGTCATTGACACTTAAGAAAATATCATACTAATTTTGGCCCACCAACTCTCTTTTCCTAAAACTACCTAGCCACCTATTCCAATCTTTTAATCATTCCTCTTTTGGTCTAACACATTCCCCCATTCACTCTCCTTTCTTTAGATGAGAGCCCACTAAAATCCTATAAATAGGAGACCATCCCTCTTTCTTAGGGAGGAAAAAAATCTCCAATAAGCTTTATCTCTCTCTTAGATATGTCATTATCTCCATTGCTGTTTATTCAATTCAAACGTTGTGGGCCTCGATTTTTGCATGACTGGTGGGACTCTTAGAAAAGGGATCCACTCATCATGGACCTAACCCATGATGGTTTGGGGCCACCACTAGTCCTTTTTGAGATGTGACTGGACATCTATTTTTAAAAACAAAATCATTTTTCATTTTAAAATTTTATTTTGAAATATTTGACTCCATTTTAGTGAGTCTATGTAAAGGCTTCTGGGTAAGCGGTTCGATTATGGACGAGGGAAGGTATTAGGCACCCTGGTCCATCTGCATACGTGGTTACCTACTTAAACCAATTCAACTCTAGGACCTATTTTCTATTTATGATGAGTGCATTAGTGTATCTAATTTTGAAAATGTGTTATGCATGTGTAAGTGAATTACCTTACTAACTATTATATGTGTATGACATGAGTATACAAAATAAATTATCTAATGAAGAGTTTATCATGTTGTTCTATAATGA
>JAOXJP010231001.1:0-10701 GCA_025762735.1 Platanus orientalis | reverse complement strand
AGTGATATCATATGTTCCCAAGAGCTGCAACAGATTGGCTTACCAAATGGCTACAAATGCAGCAAAAGAACATAAAGAAGGTAACTGGAATCTGAATTCTTTTGAGGTAAACTTGAAAGAAATTGCTCTTTTTGAAGAGTTGTGTGTATCTCTCTTTGGGATTTAATACAAATTTCAGTTATTTACCGGGAAAAAAAAAAGAGAATTCCCTCTTAGTGGACAATTGATATGATGCACCATAAATTAGTCTATTGTATTTAATATTTATCACTAAGTTAATTACTTTACTAAATAAAAATTTGTGAAAGAGAAAAGTTCTCTAAGAATCCTATGAAATTCACTTCACACACCTCTCTTTGAACCATCTAATGGAGGGATGACGTGGCCAGACCAAGTTGGGATATATTGTCTAAATATTGTGCCATAAAAAGACCTAAAGACCATAATGACAATTTATTTTGGCTGCACATGGTTGCAAAATAGGAGAGTGAGTAATGTAGCCATGTAGGTTGCAGAGGACCTTTATAGAATATTTTTTCCTCCTTGCGTGATTATTTCGAGGCAAGAAAAATTTACTTGGGGATGTTTTGGTTGACCCTTAATAATAATAGGGTGTTTTAGTGAATCCAAGCATATTTACCAAAATATCCTTAGTTTTCAATTTTATGCCTTGTGATTGGCCTGTAAAGATTACCCCTACATTCTAGGCCATGGTTAATAGGCAACCCTCAAACTGTTTATGTTTGGTGCCTTTTGTATATGTTACATCTAATGTGTTACGTGTTATTTATCTAATAAGTTATTTTTTGACCACCAGTTTTTCAAGAGTGAGGTCTTGGGGTCCAGTCCATTTAATAACATTTTTTATGCTCTTTCATTAATAATTTGCGACTCCTTCATTATAATGCTACAGTTTGTTATCGCCCCGAGAGAGAGAGAGAGAGAGAGAAAGAGAGAGAGAGAGATCTTTGATGTATTATAGCATGCAAATGGGCTCTTCCCTATTAATGAAAGTTTTTGGGACCAATCACGTGAAGAGTTCACGATAAAACATTTATAAAGGGTGTTATGTTAAATAAAACCCTAACAAATCTGCACCACAGGGCCATTCCAACGTGGAAATAAATATGAATCAAATACAAATTATTATTTTTAAGTTCTAAACCCATTATTAGAATAAAGATTAGAACGTGTTATAAAACATGGGAAGGAAAACAGCTGGGGCTCTCTCGCGTGGACAAAGCCACCGACAGAGGAGAAGCGTAAGCGCGGGGATGAGACTGGCTGACCTAACCACGAACTTAACTTTGGTTTAAAACCTAACCATCACGGGTTTAATTGACGGAGGCTTTACGGCGGGAGAAACGTCGCCGTCAGTGTGGTGGACGTTTATTTTATATTTATATTTATATTTATATTTATTTACTTCACGTATTATAAATGTGGAAATGTGTCCCCCGTGCTTTTAATGCGACGGTCAGACACCGACAGCTCAGCTTTCGGCGTTTGTAAATTGCAAGCGACGCCAACTCCCCCCCACCGCTCTTCTTCTGCACACCCACCTCTTAGCCGAGCTGAGTCGGGCCAGGTTGAAGAGTCGGATGAGTTACTATTAAAACTAAAATGTATAATATATTCTCCTTCATTGGGGAAAAAACCTACGCTGCGTACACTTTAATGTTAAAATAAGAACACAATGCTTACGAACGTTGCAACGGACTTGAAGTGTCAGCTGAATGACACACAGAATAAAAAGTAAAAATATGCCCAACCCTGTATGCAAAAAGGTGGCTGTTCGCTTTTTTCAACCGCATGTCACTCACTGCCTAGAGTTTCAGGATGTTGCAACATATTGTGCTGCAGGAAATCCATTTGCAATGATTAACATGTATTTTATACTTCAGAACTGAGTAGCATTCGTATTCAATTCAATTATAGCAAGTATGGATGCATTTATATCTGATTCATTTAAATATTTGATTCGTTTAATAAATATTCAATTATAAATGAATTTAATGCAAATATGTATACATTTGCTCCGATTAATAATTGACAATTCTACTTTATTTATATGAAAATATTTTAATTAATAAATAAATAAATAAAAACAATTATGGACAAGATATAAGAAGAATAATCTGATAATTCATTATAAGAGAGAAACATTGATGGAGTCAATTCTCTCTTACCTGATCTTGTCTTGTCGATTCCAATGCATGATTATATATATTATTTAACTCTCATGATAAAATGATATTTAGATAAATAAACATCATTATCTAGATACTTTGAAAGAATCAAAAACCCTAATTTTGAGGTTCAATTAGTTAAAAGGAGCATAAGACCGAAATAGAGAGAAACTGATCAGATGTCTCAACTATAGAATTTAGTGATGCAACGATTAAGAAAGACCTTATGTTTTTCACAAGCTTCACTGTGACCTTCGACATTTCCATGGCAACAATAAAGTCTCATAATGAAACCCACTTAAGTTTATCAGCATGAATACAAGTTTCTTTGTCTAGGTTTTCTTTGTTAAGCTACATTACTTGTATGAATATGTTAGACTGATATTAAGGAGTTTTTATTCGATGTTGATGAATAAAAAAACCATTTATGTGAATCCGCTAAAACATCTTGTGAATCCATTCGAAGCTTATAATTGTCATTCTCATAGAAGAATGTGAAAAGCTTTGAAAACCCTCAAAATTTATGTGTTACCATTCAAAATCTTAATTTTCTGATAAAAAATGTAAAATGATATGTCTGAATTCATATCCAAAATTTATTTAATTTAATTAATAGGAATATAGATTCTATTTTTAAATATCTACAAATATTCAAATTCACATCTAATATGTGATTAATTAAACGAATACAAATGTGGATGCATTTATATCCGCTTTGAATTTGCTTCATTTACAGCCCTAGACATAAGTTTCATTGATGATCAGTTTCTCTTTGTAAATACGTGAGTCAATTTGTGTTAAATAAAGAAGGAGGATTCACCATGTGATATTAAGATTTAAAAAATCTCTTGACTAATTAAAGAGAGATCACACCAGTACCAATCCAAATGATTGCATGGCACAATAATTAACTAACGCTATTTCATATATACACATGATCAAAGAAGGGTGTTATATTACCAAAAAAAAAAGGTGTTATAGTAAATATAAGATATAAGTACCTATTATCAACACACACAAAAAAGAAAAGAAAAGTATTTTTTTTTCTGGTAAATAATAGATAAATGCTTATATATTTATCATTGTATCCTTTGTGAGGTAATGTATGTCGCATGCTATGTAATACTAGTATGAACCCTACAATTATATTGAAAATAGTAAGCACTTGTACTAATAAAATTTGCACTTAACACCCAAAACACCTTCGATGGTAGTATACCTGTGACAAAAGCAATAGGAACCTAAGGATTCTATATAGTCAAAGAAACCTTGCCAAGTGATAGTGATTCACTACATGTAATGTTAAGCAAGGTTTTGAATTTTTAGCAATGTGGAGTAAATGAATGCTACCACTACTTGTTGCCAAGGTTAATAAAATCGAGATCCTACGTAGGATTAGTGGGGGGCTCTCATGGATTGGATCAAGGATCATAAGATTCAACTTTTAATAAAAAATAAAAGGAAAAACCCAGTAATAATGATACATGTTAAAGAATCATTAAAATTATTAAAGGAAAATGAATAACATTTAATATAATCCAACTCCTATACTTCTTATCTCTATTAATTAAGAAAATTTTATACTTTTTTGAAGACAAATTACCTAGAAAGTAAATTAATTATCTACCAAGTATAAAATTTTACAATGTTTTCAAAATTCCAATACTACAATAACAAAACATATTAAATTAACTAAGTAGATTCATACTCGATGGTTTAAATTTCAATCCCTTTTTACTATGGTTAAAAGCAAAACTAGCGAAACTAATTCATTTTTCAGTTGTTCTTGCAAAGGAAGGTATTTCACTCTCAAATGAGACAGGTTTCACCTTGTGACAAGAAACAAGATTATGACTGATTCTACTCAACTTGAAACTCCACTTATGAAGAACTGATATCATCAAAATATGATAATTCCAATCTAACTAGCATTGACTTAACTATTGTCTAAATCTATCTTAACGAGTTCTACTCTTGAATATTGATTGAAGAACAACTTAATAAGACATGTTACAATGTTTGGTTGGTTACAGTCAACTCGAACAGTTGAACTTTGTAATAAAATAAACAAAACAATGTGAACAATTTGGAAAGAGTTGTATTCACTTATTATTTTCTTTAATAGTTTAACCTAAATTAAATAATTAGGATTTATAATTAGATCTTTTTTTTATTGTTAAACTTTAGTGTTTTATAATTATAAAACATGTACTTTTTTATTGGATCATAATAGAATTGATCAAGATCACTTGGATGATTTCAGATTGTATGATTGTAAAATTCCACGATCCAAGATAAGATCCTATGATGATACTGTAATTTAAGAATTTGGTAAGGAATTAGATCGATTGGATGATTTAGGATTGTAGGACCCTACAATCTGAATCGGGATCCTGATAACCATGCTTGCTACCAAGTTTTTCACCTATGGAGGATCCTTTGCCTCTTTGGAAGGGTTAGACATTATGAAAAAAGGGACAAGAACGAGAAGTTTAATTTTTTATTTTTTATGAGATACCCTTCCTCCCTTTTTCCATAAATAATTTCCTCATTATATGTCGTAACATAAAGCTTGAGGGGTTAAAGACCCAATTTCCAAACCCATCTTCACTTATGAATTACTAATCATTAACTCGCTTATAAAAATAAAAAAAAATGATATGCCATAACATAACTTTTATTGTTTATTATAAAATAAATAAATAAAATCTTTATGATGTACTATAAAACGGCCACTTGCAATGATTTATGCCGTAGAACAACTGGAAAATGCCTCCACATAAGCTTAACATTCCGTGATAGATGCTTTTAGAATATAATGGCTTCCCGCTTTGCCATGGCCACTTATTTATTTTATTTTTAATAAATTTTGCAATGGCCACTTCGAGATAAAGTGGTAAATTTGGTAATTTCATATGTGAAACGGTGAACCGTATACAGATAAACTCATAAAAGGCTAAAAAAAAAAAAATCAATATATCTCTCAAATTTATTTATTTATTTTTGATAAACTTTGCCCTAATCTTTTCCGGTGTTAAAGTCATCATGGGACAAAGTAGTAAATTTGGTAATTCATAGGTGTGAAACAGAGAGAAATAAAAGGGTAGAATAGTCAATTTATCTCACAAGTTCGGTAACGACAAGTCAAAATGGTGGAGTCAAACTACCGCAATGGGGGAGCTTAGATCGCGACCAGAGGAAGCCGAGCCAAGCTGAATGTGGTCCCCACTCCCAGGCTGTCCGAAGACCCAAAGCCTTCTAGTGCCGCATGCCAGTGATTTTGCTACGTGTCCAGCTTTCAATGTCGTCGGAAGCGACGGTCCTTTACCAACCCGAGTTAATAATCCCGCTTCAAATCCGCTGCGAAGAGAGCAAAAGAGTAAAGAAATAAGAGAGACAGAGAGGAGCAAGTAGCCCTTTCAACAAGTAAAGCTCTGGTTTTGATCGCTTTTCCCCTATCTGCCACTGGTTCTCTCTCTTCCTTAGCCATGGATTTCCAGATCTATGGCGTTTCCAAGCTCTTCTTCACGTTTTCCCTTCTCTCTGTTGCCGGAATCTGTGCTGCATTGCCGGAAAATTCGAGTGTCAAGTCTTCGCCTTCGTCGAGTTCCGGCCAAATCAACTCTAATTCCGTTCTCGTTGCCCTCCTCGACTCACATTACACGGAACTCTCTGAGCTCGTGGAGAAAGCTCTGCTTTTGCAGACCTTAGAGGAGGCAGTCGGTAAGCACAACATCACTATCTTCGCTCCGAGAAACGAAGCTTTAGAACGGGATCTGGACCCCGAGTTCAAGCGGTTCCTCCTCGCGCCTGGTAATCTCAAATCTCTTCAGACTCTTTTAATGTTCCACATCATCCCCAAACGGATTGGATCGGACGAGTGGCCGAAAACCGATGCCAAGCCGGCCCGCCACGCGACGCTTGCCAATGATCATGTGCACTTGACCTGCAAGGATTCCGGCAAGATGATTGATATCGCGACGATCATTCACTCCGACGCTGTGATCCGTCCCGACGGTGTGATCCACGGGATCGAACGTTTGTTGATTCCCCGATCCGTACAAGAAGCCTTCAACCGCCGGCGAAATCTCCGCGAGATCTCTGCTGTGTTGCCAGAAGGAGCGCCGGAGGTCGATCCTAGAACGCACCGGTTGAAGAAACCGGCGCCGCCTGTCCCAGTCGGTGCGCCTCCTGTGCTGCCGATCTTTGACGCCATGGCTCCAGGTCCGTCTCTGGCGCCGGCTCCCGCACCAGGCCCCGGCGGTCCGCACCATAAATTCGATGGCGAGAGCCAGGTTAAGGATTTCATCCAAACTCTCCTGCATTACGGCGGATACAATGAAATGGCTGATATTCTGGTCAATCTGACGTCTTTAGCGACAGAAATGGGGAGATTAGTCTCCGAGGGTTACGTTCTTACTGTGTTGGCTCCCAACGACGAAGCCATGGCGAAGCTGACCACAGACCAGCTGAGCGAACCAGGCGCCCCAGAGCAAATCATGTATTACCATCTCATTCCGGAGTATCAAACGGAGGAGAGCATGTACAATGCCGTGAGGAGGTTCGGTAAGGTCCGATACGATACGTTACGGCTGCCGCACAAAGTTTTGGCCCAGGAAGCTGATGGCTCTGTGAAATTCGGGCACAGCGATGAATCGGCGTATCTGTTTGATCCTGATATTTACACGGACGGTCGGATTTCGGTCCAAGGCATTGACGGTGTGTTATTCCCTCCGGATGAGGAGCCGAAACCCGAAACGAAAACTATCGAACGCAGTTCTAAGCTTGCAGCCAAGCCAAGGAGAGGTGCGTGTTTCCGCTTCTGTTCTATTTGCATTAAAAAAAAAATGGTTTTCTCTTTTCTGTTTCTCATCCTCTTTCAGTAGTATTTTGCAATATCGGCCGATACGTATCGGTTCCGTTTCGGCAGTGAACTGTGATTTTGTTGATTGGTTTGTTGAACACGGCCTCTGAAATCTGATGCTCTTTGGGCTTGAGGTTTGGTGGGCGTTACGCGGTAGCGCGTACGAGAAATGTGTGATATTCCGGTCGTCGGAGTCCGCCTTGTTTAGTTAGTGGGTTTTGTCGGTTGGCCAGTTGTATTTCATGCCTTTTCGCTATCACTTTCTCTGTTGTGTTTATTACACTCTGTTAGGTCCGTGACTAGTTTCGACATTGGAGCACAGAGAGCGGAAGTTCTCTGTAACAAAATTGCATTTTTTTAGTTGATTTTTTTCTTTTTGAGATCTTAGCTGGCCAAGTCTTTTGTGTGTCTCTCTGTAAACCATTAGGTCATGACGTTAAATGGCAATATTGCCCTTCCCATATATCATGTGCTTTTTCCATTCACTAGGAAATCAGCGATCCCAGCTGATAGATTGATTCTGTTTTGGTTTGGTCGGAGGACATGTTGGGTATTAGGGTAAATTTGTTATTTAGCTGACAGTGTTTGTAGCCTGTGACTGAGAAGTGACCGGAAGTTGTGAAGGGGGTTTTAGGGGTTGAAGGATAGTTCAGGAAATATACTGAAAAAAAAGTATGAAGGAAGGTACGCTCAAAATACAGCTGTGGATGCTCTGGAATCTTGACCTAGTCTTTACAATTCCCAACTCCCAACAGTTATTTATTTCATATTACTTTAATTAATACATTTTCTTTTGAAGCATATTTAGATGGAATTTCACAATGTCTTGACAAAATGATGCTATTAATGATTTGATTAATGAGAATTAGTTTAATGGAGTGGGAATTTCTTTCACAAACTCATAATTCATTTCCTTTGATTTGCTCCTTTTTGTTGTTGTTATTATTCTTAGAATAGTTTAGATGGTAGTTATGCTGACGTTAATTATCTTTTGTAATAATTAATTGCAGGGAAGTTGCTGGAAGTAACGTGTCGGATGCTTGGGGCCTTTGGTCAAGATTCTCACTTCACAGCTTGCAATTGAAATCCCTCACAAACTTCGTACAACAGTGAAAAGGTGAAACTCTAATCTTACTTTCCGTTCTTTCTGGTCTTAAATTCTTTTGTTGTTACCGATTTTCTGTGTATGTATAACAAATTATCACCCCGTCCCACACAAAACCTGCGCAAAGCACAGAGAGCTCATTCAAAGGAGTTCTTGGCGATAAAGTAGTACATCTGTTTGCCAATGTAAAGGGCCATTTTCAGATTTTTAGTGAGCAAAGATTGCTTAGTGAAGGTTGATGGTAACAAGGTGTGATTAACAATCTTTTTGTTAATAAAAAAAAGGTTTTGACTCAGTACTTTTTTTGGTAAACAAGTTTTTTTTTTTTTTTTTTACTCAATTAAAGGGTTATTTTCACAGTTGTTAGTTGCATTAAATGATTGCAAAAAAAAAAAATTTAATTAATTGATTGCAAGTTGCGTCTCCACTTGGGGCAATAAATGGAATGGGTGGAACCATCTTTAATCAAATTTAGACCTGGTTAATCCGGAACAGTTGTACAGATAGTAGATGTGAGGGATAAAAAAAAAAGATTGGATTGAAGGAATCTTAAGGGTTAGAGTGACCCAGCACCGGATGAACTCGGATGGGAACCTCTCAACTGCTTTTGAGCTCCGGTCGTTGTTGGGAATTATTTCCTAGTGTAGTGAAAAGGGTATCTCCACTCATTGCCCTTTTCCCACTTTAGTGTTGGCGTTTTCTAAACACATTAATTCGAGCTTTTTGTCTAATCTCTCACTACATGGTCCCATCCCTCACTCAACAATAGAGAGAAGAAAAATGAAAAACGTACAGTGAAGAAATTTTATTGAAGAGGTAATTGAATTTAGCTCTGATACTAATTATAGTAGTTATTGGATGCAGATGCTTCATGCTTCAGGAATGGAGTAGAAGGATGTAAAAAAAGTGCTGGATTTGAAGACGACGCTTAGATGAACGATGGTTTTCTTTCTTTTATAAATTTTTTTCCTCATATTGTTTCTTCTTTTTCCCCCAAGACGGCAGTGGATATGGGTAAAACTCTGAAAATGGGAGAAAGGGTTCTTCTAGCTGGTGTCTGCGCTACAAAATTTCAACGATTCCCAGCGAGAGGAGGTAGTAAGGGGGGAACAGAAAGGGGAAAAAGGAGTTCTTCACTGTCATTAGCGTTATTTTTTTTTTATCTTTTCTTTTATAAATACTGAAGTACATAAGAAATATTGTTTTTGTTGTAATGGGTGGGTGGTAACTGTCTCTAGCTAGCGTTGGGAATTACTGCTTGCTTGTAGAGAGAGAAGACATGGAGACGGTGGTGGGTTTATTTTTGTGTGATCAGGACAGAGGGATCTGAGCTTCTTTAACGAGGGTGTCTCTGTCGCCCATTCAATAAAAATACAAATAAAGACAAAGCAGAAAATTGTGGGAATTAAATTAATAAAATTTCTGTTGTGTTCCTAGTCAAAGAATGGTTCACATGAGCTTTTCTAGTTTCCGGGTTTACTACTTGTAATCTACTGTTTATGATGGTTTCTGGTTTTTGGCTGTGAGTTGGAAACCGCGTTCTTTCTGTCTCTGTTTTGATGTGGGACAGGTGTTTTTGGAAGTTGTTGGTAGGGAAGAGATTCCCATTTGTTGCTGTGTGGGGGACGTCATTGATTAAGGCTAGAAAAAAAAATTGTTGAAAAAGTAAAGACCAGAAATAGGTTTTTTAACTGATAAATTCTTCACTGTAATCCATGAAAAGCAACATTAATTATAGAGGAAAAAAAAATAATAATATAGAAAGAGTCCTTGGGTGCAGGCGCCTATGTAGTGTACACTGAACACAACCCCAACCGACGGTTCAGGGACCAAACATAAACTCACCCACCAAGTCATGTGATATGTGGAGTCGGATGCGGATCAGGTGATTTCCATCTTGTCGGGTTCTTTTGTTTCATGCCCTTGGCAGCTGAGGCGTATTTAAGTGGAATGTAAAGCGATTCTCGCCTCCTCTTCAGGGGACTAAGATATCTAGTATTTATTCGGGTTGCAAATGGGAAAGCCCATGATCTAGCTCATCAAGCTTTATCCGACTCTATATATTGGAGCCTGCTTGGTGAATCTTCTTCTTCAGTGTCAGGCTTCTTTTACCAAAATAAAAAAACCTCCACGCTTCTCCCCTATGTAAAAGTGTTCAAGCTGCACAACTTCACTGTCAGATTCCCAAAAGGGTCGTCTCTTATTTACAAATAATCTTGTGTGCTTCAGGAGACCACGTACCAAAGATGTGAAAATCACAACTTTTTAAGGTATGTGTCCGTTTCCTGAAGCCACGAGATTATTTTTGGACAGGAGACCAAACGATTTGGTTCAGCTGGCTCTTGTCATTTTCTATTTTAAGGTTATTCGGATTGCATAAATGGTTTGCACTTCTTGTTGCCTTTGGGTTGAATTTGAAACGGTGAAAAACAAAATAACTTCATTAGTCTCTTTCTAGGGTTTTGAATATGGATGAAACGATATGGCTTATAAAACCGAAAGGATGTTCTGTCCAGGATTTATCATTCGCCCCCTCACAGGGG
>JAOXJP010231000.1:0-10701 GCA_025762735.1 Platanus orientalis | reverse complement strand
CTCTCTCTCTCTCTCTCTCTCTATATATATATATATATATATATATATATATATATAGAGAGAGAGAGAGAGAGCTTTTCTTTTGTGTGCACAAAAGAGGTACACGAGTAGGGCTGTCAATTGGGTTGGGTTGACCCGATGTCCAACCTTGCCCAGCCTGAAAAAAGGCCGGGCTGAGTAAGTCGAGTTTCGAGTTAGGCTGGGCTCAGGCCCAAGTTCTAGACCCGAAATGATTTTTGGGCTGGGCTCAAGCAAGCCTTAGCTTAGCCCTGAGAACCCATTCTGGCCCGAACTATTGTATAGCTGTGTATATATATATATATTTTAAAAAAGGCTTCACATTTTTTAATAACAACATGTGACAAAAAATATAATAATAGTACATTTTTTTGTTATAAACAATTATTTGTCAGCATGTGGTTTTCAAAATAAAGTAAATTTACTATTTTGAAAGGATATGCAAGCTTTTAGTTAATTACTTCGGGTTACCCGAAGCCCACAATTTTATACCGGGTTTGACTCAGGTTAGCTATTTTGAACTAAGTTCAGGTTCAAGTCGGGCTCAGACCAATACATTTTCTTTCGGGCTGGGCTCGGGTTAACCCTTGCCCAACCCAACCTGACCCGATTAACACCCTTATGCACAAGTTCTGTGCATGGTCCGGGGGCTGACGCATCAGCGCCGAAAAGTGATTTACATTTTTTGGGGAGTGCTTATCACTTTTCAGCACTGATGTGTCTGCCCCCTGGTCCATGCAAATAACTTGCACACATTTTGTGGGTACAAATTCTGGGGGGGGTAAAGAAGAGGACTTGGTATCAATTCAAAAGCTTCAAGGTCTTTTGTGCAAAACTTTTTTAAACCTCTTTATTGTATATCATTTATATGATGAAATTAGTTATCAAAGTTGTTGCTTGATGAAATCATCTAACTTTGATTAGAGAAGATTTGTAATCTCACTTAGTTTACAGATAATGGAAATATTTTTGGATTAGTTTTTCATTGTTTTTTTCTTTTTCATCAAAGAGTTTTTCATGTTAAAAATATTGGTATTGTCTATTTCTTGTACTCATTATTGTTTCTTGGTAGTCTATCATTATTTTCTTGTGAACTATTGTTTAGATTTATTAGCTTTTGATTTGCACACAGATGGGAAAGGAGTGTGATTTCCCAACGGTAACAAAACCAATGTATTGAATTAAGCTAAATCCTCTACAATCGTTAAACTATGTTTATGTGTTGTAATTGTCTACCGTGTGACAAAAAAATTAAAATGCGACATAAATTTGGTATCTTTTGTTTGAAAGAAAATGTTCTATCTACGATTTGGTGTCTAGGATGGTGTCTTTGACACCAGGGACGACATGTGGAAGAAAATGGGCAGGGTTAGATGAAATTTCAAGTTCTAACCCATTTTCTTCCACATGTCTTCCCCTGGGGTCCAAGACACCATCCCGGACATAACATTTGCCCATTTTTGTCTAAATGTCATGCTGTAGACAATTGCAGCACATTAATGTCCTTTAACGATTGTAGAAGGATGTTTTATCCATAATTTTGTTGTCCCGGATGGTGTCAAGGGCACAAAGTGATTTCATTTGGAATAAAATGGGTGGAAATTTGAAATTGCATCTAACCCCTGCCTATTTTATTCTATGTGAAGTCACCTTGTGTCCTGGACACCAAACCCTAAGACAGAACTTACATTTCGTTGGGTTTTATATCACAAGACTACACAAACAAGTTTACGTTACTCATAGCCTGGATGTGATCATTCTAAGCCTAGGCCGCGAGATAAGAAACAAAGCCCAACCAAGTATTTACGGGTCCAAGCAGGGCCATTAGACATGGCCAAGCTTGACTTAATTTTTATTGAAAAACTCAGACCCGACATATGTATCAAGCATTAATCATAGCGACAACACGGCCAACGGTCTTCTGGACACAACCCAAGTCCAACCCAAGTGAGCAGTGCTTGGGTTTTCAAGGAAGGGAGAATGGTCTATGTACACCACGAATTAGATTTAAACGGTCCACTTGTTAATCCTCGAGGATAATCTCTGTATTTGGATCATAGTAATTTTTTACACAATAGCGATGATAGGTCAAATGGATGGCCCACTGGTAGGGTAGGTTGGGTGGGGGTGGGCTTGGTATGAGCTGTTACGATACATGTGACGATCCACTGATTTGAAAATGTCAGCTTGCTAAGTTGGTAAAGTCTGTAGGTTTCAATATACCACAGATCCGGTTTCAAAACCCGCCTTCACCTATAACCTATCATAAATAAATAAATAAATAAATCCACTGATTTTATACTGATGTTGGTAGGGCTACTAGGGCCTGGTAAGCCTTCCATAGAGCAGGACTGCAAGATTGGCGGGAGAGGCAGCCAACCAGGGGCGGAGCCAGGATTTTCACGGAAAAGATTGTATATGGAAATCTGCTTTTCCTGATGTATTAGGATGGGGATCGGTTTATGAGCGCTTTCCTTAACAAACGCTCATCACTGCTCTTTGTCAGGATCGAACACATCAACGTTGAAAAGTGATTTTCACTATTTTGGGGAGTGTATATTCACTATTCGGCACTGATGTGCCCACCACCTGACAAAGAGCAGTGGTTTGCATTCGTTAAAGTGAGCATTTTTTATCCATTCACATTAGGATGGCATTAGGGGGTGAACACATCAATGCTGAAAAATGATAAGCACCCCCCAAAAAGTGAAAGTCACTTTTAGGTACTAATATTCAGCCCCCTGATGTCATCCTAATACATCAGGAAAAGCAAACTTCCGTACATAATCCCAGCCCAGAAAAACTGTATTAAAAAATCTTTGGTGATCGATTGGTGTGACCACACCATAGGCGACACATGGTGTGTAGAGTCAAAGGCTTTCAAATAAAAATAGGTGACCAAAAAGAAGGTTAGGAATTGGGTCACGCTCCTAAAGTTAACCTAAAGTCAGAATGACATTAGGGGCTGACACATCAGCACCAAAAGTGATATACACTTTTTGGGGATACTAGAAACACAAATTCAAAACCACATCACGTGTCAGCCTATGATGTATGTTACACCAATTTTGATCACAGAAGATCATTTCCCGAAAAGAGTTGCATCCTCTCTAGGTAACCACCGTCAGATTACCTTTGCGATTTGTGTTATAATCAAGTGGATGCAATCACAACTCTTTTATTCTCTAAAACACTGCCTAGATATTAGTCCATATTTTACTTGAGACGACAGAAAAAAGCGAGAAATTGATTATTTCAATTTTTTTTTCACCATTACACGGTTGCCCGTTCAGATTTGATTTTTACAGCAGGGTTAATAACGAGCTAATGATTCCCGCCATTTTCCCTGTACGGAAACGGTAAAGAGAAGAGAAGGAAATCCAAGGAGAGAGAAACACCCCCTTACGTCACCAGTCAGGTTTACTGTAATCCACGTGAAATCTCAACTCTCTCTCTCCTCTGTCTCTCCCCCGCCCCTTCTCTCTCTCTCTCTCTCTCTCTCTAGCTCTCAGCCTTTCTAAATTTTATCTATTAAAGCCTGGACCTATTCACTTCTTCATCGATCGAGCCCTGCGACTTCTGTACAGACGAGATTGACGTTTAATACAGTCCCATGTTTGACAAAATTCGTAAGAGAACTTTTTTTTTTTTCATTCTTTCGAACATTGCTTGTTCATGGGGTTCGTTTATTTTCCTGATCTGGTTCCTTTAGTTCCACTGATCAAGTCCGCACCACTGAAGGGTTGGAGCTTGGTCATCGGAGAAGAAATTGCAGGGTTCCTCAGAACTAAAGAAATTGTGCTCTTCCATCTTCACAAATTGGTGTTGATAAGCTTTCTGGGTATTCGCTGGAATCACTCTGGACTCCGAGAACTGAAAGCTACTGACAGAGGAAGGTGAAGATGAAGAGGACCAATTGAACCTCAGAGAAGATGATGCGGGGGATATCAGAAGCTGGTGTTGCTGAACCCCAGATGAGGAAATTGCCGCATTTGGGCTGTTGTCTTCGTTTAAGATCGCGCTCGAGTCACTGTCCGATGACCCATCTTTGAAATCCCCAAACACCGAAGCTCCTACTCCGCAAGTGGCGTTGTCGTTGTTGCAACAGTCCTTGTTTGGGTCGGTTGTTTCCGATCCGCCGAGAGCCGCGGGGGCAGAGATCTGACTATCTTGTGTAATTTTGTTATCAGATTCTGAGATCAGGATCTCTTCTTTAACAGAAACGTTACTTTCTGTGTTCTCTTCTTCTGGGAGCTTGGATTTCAGCTCATTCAGCTGCAACAAACACACCACCCAATAGAATAAACAAAACCCACATTCAATTTAAATTCAATTAAGGCGAAACTGTTGCTGTTGCTGCTATTAACGCTACTCTGTCTCGATTTACCTCTGCAAGAAGAGCTTCTTTGTCATGTTGGAGAGCTTCGTAAGTGTTCTTTAGGGAGTCATAATTGGCTTTCAGAAGGCCATAGTCTCTCTCCAATTGCTTGGTCTTCCACCGGGCACGCCTGTTCTGAAACCATACAGCCACTTGACGGGGTTGCAAGCCTAGTTCTTGGGCTAATTTCACCTTTCGCTCTGGTTCGAGTTTGTTTTCGACCTCGAAATTCTTCTCCAAGGCCTTCACTTGATCTACGCTTAATCGCCTTTTCTTCTCGGAGATCTGACCGGATTCCTCTAAACAATCTTCTTCGTCTAGGCCCTCTAGCATAGATTGGAACCCCCTCCTGTAAACATGGCTGTTGTTCCCTGAACACTTCTCCTCTGAGTAGAAAAGGAAGAGAGAAATTATAAACAAATAGAGATTTGAGTGCTTTCTCAGATCTAACTAAAATGAGAACAAAAGAAAAAACCCAGAAAGAGTAATGGGATGTAAATCATTAAAAATTCTAAGACAAGAAAATCTATACCCAGACAGTGGCCATCCACATAAAAACCAAAAAAAAATAAAGAGGGATGTCTTAAAACTGAAGAGCAAGCTATCGGTTTATATATGTTTCTCTAGCAATATTTACCTGAAGAAGGGCAGATGGAGATCAAAGCACCCAATGAATCTGAGCTACCAAGCCTCTTCATGACTAAAAAGAAGGATCCAAAACAGACTGTATCAGATCAGACCCTTTTCTGTGTCTTCTTTTTTCAGTTTTATTTATTTTTTTAGCTCAAAGGGGTGTTAAAAGTAGCTCTCACTTAAAAGGAGCCATGGAAGAACAACTCCCATGCCTAAAACAAGTCCTGAATGGCCAAAACTGTATAGAAACTGACCCTCTGAAATCACTATTGACTTTTCCATTTTTCTCATTTTCCATTACTTCCTCTCCCTCTGAACCCATCAGAACCAGAAGGAAAATAAACTAAGAGACACCCATAGAAACAAAACACAAGAAGCATGCAACCCAATCAATTAAACCAACCAAAAGAAGCTTTTAAAACCCCTCTCTCTACCTCATCATTACTCAATCAATTCTACTATAACACAGCTAATTTCAAGCCCTGATTCTTTGGTTGTTCATCTATAAAAGAAATCAAAGTGAGAGAGAGAGAGAGGGTGGAGGAAGGAGAGATTGGAATACCCAAAAAAGCAGTAAACCAGTTCACAACCCGCTGGCCACTCTCTCTGTCTTTAAATAAACCAACTTGGGTGGATGTGAGGTTAGAAACTGTTGCGTAGAGACTCAAATGAAATGAAATGAACCCAAATTCGGTTCAAATGCAATCTAGGTGATTTTCGATCGTTTGGATAGATTTTTTCTTTGTGATCCTTGAGCGAGATATAAACGTTGGTTGGGTTGAAAAAGAGGATTTTGATTGTAAATAATGTGATCGGCTCGGCTGGCCTCAGCTGACGGAGATTCGGCTGGTGTCAGCGGATCCCCGCCGTCATCGCTGCAGAAAATCGCGATTAAATCGTCGTAAATACAGTACGTTGCACTTCCACACCGTAATATTGGGCTTTCATTTTGTTGTCAGTTGCTATCACTCCATTTGGCATCAGAAGATCCGATCTGCTAATGATATGATCCAGGGAGAATTTCCTCCACCGTTGGATCAATAGAAGTCTTGCACTTGATGTGGCCCATATCCAAACTGAATTTTCATTAGTAGATAATCCATCCAAAAGTTAGGGTGTCATGTAATCAGCTTGATGTTTATTTAGTGAAAACAGTATATAAGATGTTATCTGATCTAATTTAGGGCTGTCAATTATATGCCTAAGCATACAATTTGCATTCGATCTGATTAAGGCAAATATTGATGTATCTATATATGATTTGTTTAAATATCCAATTTGTTTAATAAATACTTGATAACGAATGAACCAAATACGAATATGGAAGCTCCGATTAATATTCAACCGTTTAATATTTATAAAATTTAAGATTAATAAATAAATAAATAAAGTTATGTGTGTGATATAAGAAAGATAATTTAATAAATCATTATAGGAGATAAATAATGATTGAATCAATTATCTCCCACCTAGTCTTGTCTTTTATTTAGAAGGCAACATAAAACCCTAAGCTCTGTGCAAGAATTGATTCCAATGCACTGTTATATGTGTTATTTATTTCTTATAAGGAAAAGATATTTAAGTAAATAAATACCATTGCTAAATGTTTCAAATGAATCAAAAGGTTAGTTGAAGAGAAAAGAAGACTGAAACTAAGAGAGATTACACAAAGGTTTCAATTATAGAGCTCGAAGATGGAACAATCAAGAAAAAAATACTTGCTCCTAACAAGCTTCACTCTCAGCTTCAACATTTCTATGGTAGCAATGGAATCTCCCAAGAGAAACCTACTTAATTAATTAGTGGAAAGGGGGAGATTTTTTGTCTGTTATTTTCATCATGTTACACAACATGTATAGGTATATTGGATTAGTATTAAAGAGTTTCTACTTAATTTCAACCAAAAAGAGGAAGTCATTTATGTGAATCGAGTCAAAAATCTTATGTATCCATTCCAAGACTGCAGTTGTTCTCATAGAAGAGTGTGAGAAGCTTCGAAACCCCCCCTTCCCCCAAAATATGTGTCACCACTCAAAATCTTAATTTATGATAGAAAGTATCATAGGATATATCCAAATTTGCTTTGTTTACAGCCATATCTAATTAGGCAGAGTAGTAAATGAACCGCATACATAGCGGACATATCTAAATCCATATTCGGTCCATGAAAGCAATTGGATATCCATCAGATATTTTAAAACTGTATGGATATTTTTTTAAATAGGATCCACATTGGGATATGCAGACATCCAATTACATGAGCAACTTCTCGTTTATTACAGTATCATGCTAGCACCAACACTCCTTACATCAGGTTTCTATTGTTAGGGTTTAGATACTTATTCACATAGCATATTCCATGTAACAAGGTCTACGATAGTATAATATTAACTCAAATGGATATGGATATTTAGTTGGAGCATATCAATATAGATCCGTATTTAATCTACTTATAATCAGAATTTTCTTAATGAATTAAATATTTAATCACTGCAGATACACAACGATCCATATTCACTCTAAGCGGTCTACCAATCAAGCAGAATCAATGGGATAGTGTGCCATGGATTGCCCACTAATCCTTGATCTAACTTGCCGACCTGGCCAAATCTTGGTTCAAAATATCCTAACTTCCTAACATTAATAATGCATGGGTCCAATTGCCCTAAGGATTTGGTACAATCACCTAGGTCAGCCCAAGGTCAGTCCAGCATCAGGGGCCAACACATCAGTGCCAAAAAGTGAAAAGCATTTTTTTGGCACTGATGTGTTGGCCCTTAACCTTAGTCTGACCTAAGGGTGGTACACCAAATCCGAGGCGGTCCAATTGGTTTGACAGTTCTCAACCTGCACCTGAACTTGCCATGGACTCAACCGACCTGGTGTATGGTCACAAACCCAATTGAACCCAGTGGGCATTTTCCAATAATTGGGTTGGATCAGATTAGGCATTTTCAATCATTTACAGATGAGGTAGTTGTGGTATACATCTCCAAGGGAGCTTCAAGTCTCTTGGACAGCATTCCGCAATGAATTGCATTGACACTTGCATCCCTCTCCCTTCTCCTCCCTCTCTTGCTCCACAAGTGGTAGTGCAAGGTCACTCAATGTGGCAGCAGCTGGCCCAAGTGGCCCTACCTAAAAAAGGACCCTACACATTCAACCTGACTCATTACCACCCTTACACCATTGAGGTACCCATTCAATCTGGGGTTTGGATTTTGTCCACTCCTTACGAACACCTTTAGGTCCGCTGGGCATCAGGGAGTGGATACATCAGCACTGAAAAGTGATTTACACTTTTTGGGTGCTGCTTTTCACTTTTCAGCACTGATGTGTCCACTCCCTGACACCCAGCAGACCTAGATATATATATATACATCAAAATTAATGATAAAAGCGACTTAAAACAACTTTGAGGTTGGCTTTGCCGGTAGTTTTCTCTGCGGTTTTAAATAAGCAACCGGGGTGAGTAGAACAGAAAGTTGGGCCAAGCTCAATTTAAGGGCTGATAAGGACCCAGATTAAACTTTTGGAGTTTATTAGAGTTTTAACCAGGCTTGGGCCACATTGACTTAGCCCAAGTACAGGGTCCGGCTCAGCCCGATTCCATATACAAATATTTTCAATTACATTTAGTGCTAGGCACAATAATGTAGATATACTGATATGGGCTAGGAATGCTTTCCAGACAAAACAGTGGGATCAGGACTTTCACACGTGGCAGCTAAGTTGTTACCAAAATGGGTCCATGTGTCACCATATCACGTCATAACATGTGGCAAGTTTTGGCCCAATCGCCTGCCACATGGGGCACAGACTTTTAAGTCTGTCGATGCGGCAGAGAGCTATTGGGCCAAAGGATAGCATTAGAAGATGGGGTATTCGACAAGGATACTATAAACGTGGCTGAGCCAGAGGGTTGTTAAACAAAATGGATTACGACAATAGTCAAAATCGGCCTGATGTCCTCTGCGCCCGCCTTTGTGACGCACGGGGGCCGAGGCAGAGGGGGGAATCAATTCACTTTTGGAGTTGTCACTTCACCCCCAAAAAAGTGAATTGATTCCCCCCCTCTGTCTCGGCTCCCAAGCGTCACAGAGGGGGGCGGCACAGTGGATATCGCCCCGTCATGGGGTGGTGGCTTTTGTCCACCTCAAGGGTATATCCCCATTAAACCAATTTAAAAAGAAGATTTAAAAATAAAAAGGCAGGGTACACTGGTAGGGTAAGAAAGTAATTTTGTGAGGTTTGAAACACTTAAAACCCAAACGTAGATATGGCAGAAACTGTAATATCTCTTATCTCTCCCTCCTTTTATTAAACTTACTCTTACTTTAAAGTTAGGGGTAAACACATAAACATCACCTCCTCCCCTCCATCTGCTCCATTCTCTCCTGTTCTTCTCTTCCCTAAACCTCTCTACTCTTTATCTTTCTCTTTTCTTTTTTCCCTTCCTCCTGATGCACAATTAGATTGTTTTCCAACATCGAAAATGGAAGAATTAACTGCGAATTTGTCATATGGGTTGGAGGATGAGCTTCTGAAAGCTCTTCTTGATGATGAATTCCCATTCTTTGTATTGCCCGAAGTCACTGAACCTGAACCATGTCCTTCGCCGGAGCCCGTAATCAACCGGCATGTCTCCACCGCATACTCCGGACCGACCATCAAAGATATTGAGGGTGCATTATCCTTAACAAATCAAAGCAATGAATCCAACAACAACCATAGCATTTTACAGGCCAGGTATGTTGTGGGCTACCATCCAATTTTGTAATTGCTCATTTTCCGGCAGCCGGACGTCGAATTCAATTCCATCCATTACAAACTTATTACTATTTTGTAGAAGTTCTAAACTAGAGCAGGGGTTGAGCAAGATTGAGAACAAGTATACACTGAAAATTAAGAGCAGTGGGAATAGAATGACAGATGACGGTTACAAATGGAGGAAATACGGGCAGAAATCCATCAAGAACAACCCATATCCGAGGTAACTATCTATCTATGGCATTGGTGATAAGTTTCTAAAATCCATAAAGTTGGCATGATATTTGCCTTAATTATGGCCTTCAAGTTTATTTTGAGTTCTTGAGAGCTCTCTGTAGCTTCAGATTAAATTTTTTTTTAAAATATTGCTGGGAGTGGGGGGGGAGCATTTCATTACAGAGATTTCCTTTTCTTCTCTGGGAAGTTTGCATGAGTAAAAGTTCCCCTACGAGTCCAGATCATTTCCTGCTTTGGAAGTAGGGATATCTCTAATGCCAGGATAGGATGAAGCATTGTAAGGGTATTTTTGTAAATGTACTGGTGTTTAAATTACCAGAACACCCTTTGTTTTCCAATTTACTACCATGTGATAAGAGCATGGGGTGACCCCCTACGACGTCCTAGTCAGGGCAATGCCTTCCTTTATCTTCTTAATAAACCTATCGTAGGGGATACGCCATTGTTAAGAAAGGGAAGAGATAATTTTTAAAAATAGTTTTATCACATTGATAAGTTGCATTCCTAGCTGAAGATTTTTATTAGAGATCAAAAGGCACAATCCAGCTAGTGGCATGGATGAAATCGTATGCTCCACGCTCCCTGATGGGACACTCGGAGGCGAAATCAATTCACTTTTTGGAGGTTTTTGATTCCCCCTCCTGAGTGTCCCATAGGGGGGGTGC
>JAOXJP010230999.1:0-10701 GCA_025762735.1 Platanus orientalis | reverse complement strand
ATTTTCAGGATTCATGTTTAAGGTTTGAGTAGTTTATTAAGGCCGGCTCTCAACCTGATGCCACCCTCCTCCTTTATTCGGGCTTAGGACCGGCAATGTTTGAAGATACAAAACACATTAAATCGTCTTCTTGCTTTATGTGTTTGTTGTTTGCATTAATTTATTCTTCTATTTTTGCTACAGACGTCTCCAAATCTAGGCTTCTGCACAACAAACTCGTATTAGAGCCTTAGTTGGGATTGTGGTTTTTTGACATGGCGGCAATGTACGAAGTGGAGAAATTTGATGGGCATAACATCTTCAGTCTATGGCGTGTGAAAATGCATGCACTATTGATTCAACAAGGACTGACCAAAGCTTTAATGGAGAAAGAAAAGCTTTTTGCGATGATGTTGAAAGATGACAAAGAGGAACTTGACCCCAAAGTATTCAGCTCGATTTAGTTGCGTCTAGTCAATGAGGTGTTGTGAGAGGTTGCAGATGAGGTGTCTGCGGTAAGGTTGTGGCTCAAGTTGGAGAACCTGTACATAACTAAATCTCCCACGAATAGGTTGTATTTGAAACATCTCTACACATGGAGGATGGGATCAGATATGTCTCTAAAAGATCATCTAGATGAATTCAATAAAATCATTATGGATTTGAAAAATATTGATTTTAATATTAGTGATGAAGATTAAGCTATTATTGTTTCGTGTTCTTTACCTGCATCATATGACCACTTTGTTACGACCTTATTCTATGGAAATGATACCATCTCGATGGACGATGCTACAGCATCCTTGCATTCTAGAGAATTGAGGAATAAGGTATCTGGAGAAGAGAGTGAGGGACAGACAGAATGTTTGTTTGCGGCAGGAAGAACAAAGGAAAAAGGTTTCGGAAGTAATAAAGGTTAGTCTAAAGGAAAGGGCAAGGTGCGATGTTTTCATTGCAAATAATATGGCCACATGAAGAGGGATTATCCAGAATGTGTTGACAAAAAGAAAGGTGATAGTCCCAACACAGCATTGGCAGAGGGATAAGAGGAGTATTATTGGAGATGTTCTCATAGTCCCCAAAGGTATGGACATTTTTTTTTATGATGAGTGGATATAAGATCTAGGTTGTCTTGTTCATATATGCTTCAAGAAAGAATATTTTGATACATTCTAAAAAGAGAAGACAGGTTTTGTTTCTCTTGGGGATGGGTCAAGGTGTGACATCACGGGTGTTGGGATGGTAAAGATCAAGATGTTTAATGGAGTGGTTCGTGCTTTGGGTGGTGTGGCATATGTCTCAAAGATGCATGAATGAATTTAATATCTTTAGACCGGTTGGACTCCAAGGGTTATAGGCATTCAACTGCAGGTGGAGCCATGAAAATCATACATGGTTGTTTGGTCCTGATGAAGGGAGAAAAGTGTGGTGATGGTTTATATCGCTTAATAGAAAATATGGTGATTGATGGTATTCCTTTGACCTCGACGAGTAGTTGAAAACAGGGTGCATGGAATAACAAGCGCTTGTGCCAGGTCTCTTTTACAGTTAAACAAATGATGGTGAGACAGTTCTTGAAGTTAAAGAGGATAAATCGAAGTCCCTCTCTGAAGTTGACTAGGTAAGTCAGCTCAGGGCAGTTATACATGGGCATTGGCCGTATTATAATCGAGTCGGATGATGTCATGACCGAATTGATTCGGTGGTATGTATAGTGGTGATTCTTCAAGGCCAATGGTTGTTTACGGTGATAGCAGATAAGATGAAATTTAGTTTCGAGGTGGAGGTGCGTTTCAGGTACATATAACGTATAGTTCGCAACGAAGGACAATTACGGGTTTTCTCCAGGTGATTTCAGAATGTGAGCCAAGGTGGAGTGTGGTGCACATGTCACAGATTTTGTATCTTGTCAAAGATACAAGTGTTCACAGTATCTAAAGTTACCCTTCATGGATGTGTGGAGAAGATAGGAGTAGAGTTTAATATACTATGTAACCTTGGTAGAATTCAAACCAAGGTGGAGATTTGTTGAGCGGTGGCACGAATTCTACAGCTCTTAGCGAGAGCGTGGAATTTTTTCGGGGCTTCTTCTCTTTGACTAAAACAAGGGATTTTAGAAGAGAAGAAGGGCAGCACTACTCTTGTAATCTCTTGTGTTCTCTCATAGGGAAATCTCTCTGCAATTTTCTCCCATAGATGTAGGCACATCGCCGAACCACATTAAAACATCTCCTTGCTTTGTCTGTTTTTTGTTTGCATTAATTTCTTCTATTTTTGCTGCAAATGTCTCTAAATATAGGCTTTCGCACAACAATTGAACTCATTTTCTATATATAGGAGAGGCCCCAACACCATTGAGAATATACATAGAAGAAACATGATAGAGAAGAGACAGAATTCTTCAAGCTATTCATTTTATTTTCTTTGAGAGTTTCTCTGATTTTGAGTTGTTTTCTGAAGTATTGTGTTGAGTCGGAGCCATAACTGATTGCCATTGAAGTAGAATCCCATTACTGTGTAGGTCTGGGAGTTCCTTTCCTAAAATCTTGGGTTGATCGAGGGTGTTGTGCGGAAGTCTTGATTTGGATTATACGCAGCAATTAATAGAAGAAGAAATTAATGCAAACAATACACACACACAAAGCGCAAGACGATTTAATGTGGTTCGGCTTAACGCCTACGTCCATGGACAAAGACAATCAAGAGAGCTTTCACTATGTAAAACAAGAGATTACAAGAGCTTTATCGGCTGCCTTCTCTCTTTCAAACCCCCTTTTAGGTTATAAGAGACGAAACCCTATTTCCCAAGTTACAAGAGAAGAAGAAAACTCCCATTTGAAACCCTACGTTTAAAACATATGGGTTTTATACCCAAAATAAGCAACAACCCCAAAACAGAAGTTGCCCAAAACCACGCCTTTATGGCTCCGTGTCCTTTAAAACCACGACTCTCATGTTGAGAGTCAAACTAATTAAAGCCACCGCCTCAACAAATCTCCACCTTGACTTTAATTCTACAAAGACTACATAGTACAAAAACTCTACTCTCATCTTCTCCACACAACCCCAAAAGATAACTCTGAATAATGCGAATACCTGTATCTTCGACAAGACACAGAACCTGTGACATGTGCACTACACTCTACCTTGACTCACATTCTAAGATCATTTTGGAGAAAATATGCACTTGTCCTTCTTAGTGAACTTTGCGTCATATATATCTCGAACACACCTTCACCTCAAACCTAAATCACAACTTATTTGCTATCACCACAAATAACTATTATCCTTGAAGAATCACCGCTACACATACCATCGAATCAATTCGGTCATGAAACCATCCGACTCGATCATAACATGCCCAATGCACATGTGTAGCTACCCCGAGCCTACTCACCTAGTCAACTCCAGAGAGGGACCTCGATCCGTCCTCTCCAATCATTGGAAACTCATCACCATCATTTACTACCTGGAAACCTGCACCACTTCTCTTTGCTGCATTTGTAAAAGAGACCCTACGCAAGCGCTTGTTATTCCGTGCACCCTGTTTCCAACTACCCATTGAGTTCAAAGGAACACTATCAATCACTGTATTATCTATCAGACAATACAAACCATCACCACACTTTTTTCCCTTCATCAGGACCAAACAGCTACATGTGATTTTCATGGCTCCACTTGCCGTTGAATACCTGTAACCCTTAAAGTCCAACCGGCTTAAAGATATTAAATTTATTTCCATCTTTAGGACATATGCCACACTATCCAAAATACGAATCACTCCATCAAACATCTTGATCTTCACCGTCTCAACACCTGTGACATCACAAGTAAATCCATCACCCAAAGAAACAAAATCTGTCTTCTTCTCTTGGAACATATCAAAATATTCTTTCCTGGAACAAATATAAACAGGACAACCTAAATCTAATATCTATTCATCATAAGAAAATGTATCCATACCTTTGGAGATTATGAGAGAATCTCCAATGTACTCTTCTAGTTCCTCTGCCAATGTTAAATTGAGATTTTCACCTTTCTTTCTGTCAGAACGCTCTGAACAATCCCTCATCATGTGGTCATATTCTTTGCAATGAAAGCACCGCATCTTGCCATTTCCTCTAGAATGACCTTTATAACTCCTATAGCCTTTTTCCTTTGTTCTTCCTCCCATAAACAAACCTTCTGTCTACCCATCAATCTCTTCTCCAAATACCTTCTTCCTTAATTCCCTAGAATACAAGGATGCCTTAACATCCTCCATGGAGATGGCATCTTTTTCATAGAGTTAGGTCGTAACAAAGTGTTCATATGATGCAGGTAAAGAACACAAAACAATGATAGTTTGATCCTCATCATCAATCTTAATATCAATGTTTTTTAAATCCATAATAATTTTATTGAATTCATCCAGATGCGCTTTTATAGACATACCTTCTCTCATCCTCAATGTATATAGCCATTGTTTTAAATACAACCTGTTCGTGAGAGACTTCGTCATGTACAGACTTTTCAACTTGAGCCACAACCCAGTCATAGATTCCTCTTCTGCAACCTCTCTCAACACGTCATCGGTCAGGCACAACTGAATCGCACTGAGTGCCTTAATGTCAAGTTCCTCCCTTTCGTCTTCCTTCATCGTCATAGAAAGTTTTTGCTTTCCCATCAAAGCTTTGGTCAATCCTTGTTGAACCAACAACACACATATCTTCACTCGCCATAGACTGAAGCTGTTATGTTCGTCAAATTTCTCTACTTCATACATTACTGCTATGTTGAAACACCCTAATCGCAACCTAGGACTCCAATACCAATTGTTGTGGAAGCCTTGATTTGAATTCTACGCAGTAATTAATAAAAGAAGAAATTAATGCAAACAACACACACACAAAATACAAGATGATTTAATGTGGTTCAGCTTAAAGCCTATATTCATGGACAAACATGATCAAGAGAGCTTTTACTATGTAAAACCAAAGGTTACAAAAGCTTTACCGGCTGCCTCCTCTCTTCCAAACCCCCTTTTAGGTTATAAGAGACCAAACCTTATTTCCCTGGTTACAAGAGAAGAAGAAACTCTCCTTTTAAACCCTAGGTTTAAAACAAATGGGTTTTATACCCAAAATAAGCAACAACCCCAAAACGGAAGTTGCCCAAAACCACACCTTTGTAGCTTTGTGTCCTTCAAAAACACGACTCTTATGTTGAGAGTCAGGCTAATTAAAGCCACCGCCTCAACAGAGGGCACTAATCTAGATGCACCAGTCTTCGGCTGAAATGCAGCTAATAGCACTTAAGGACAGTGTCGACAGTGTTATCGACTTGCATGGGCAGTTAAACCAACAAGCTTTCATTTTCGTCTTTAATTTTTTTTATCTTGACTGTTGGAATAATTTCCTCCTTCTGCAGTTTAAAAATATATGGATTTATAAAAGTAAAATTTGTGCATTTGATCATCGATTTAAAAAGACATAGAAAAAATTGTTCTTTTCATTCATTTCGTAAATTTACCATTGAATAATCATGAGAAAACATCATAAAGCTGTTCCATATTAATCAGTTTTTACAACATGTGCTTCTTATATTAACCAACTCTTTTGGGCTGTCAGCAGCAATATAGGTAATCAGTTTGAGAAAATCAGTTGGTGAGATGGTTGGGTGATCCTATTGGGCACCTTCCAAGTTCTTCCATTAAAACTCGATATCAAAATATAAATAAATCAAAGAGTGCAAATACCTGCAAACGGTCGGCAATTCTTCAGGTTTAGGAGGATCAGGAGCCAGAGTACAATACAATGAGTCTCTCCAATTTGCGGCTTTTGACTGGTAAAGATCAAAATTGCTGTTGAATCTCACATCTATACCGAATTCACGTTTGTAGAACTCTTTCTTTACCTCATTATCTTGCTCGTTAAAACGACGCACCCCTTCAATCATCTCGTCCATGACACATACAGGAATCCCATGATTTACCACCTGAAAGAAACCCCACTTCTCTGATGCATATCGCACTCTATCAACGCCCTCCTTACGTCGAAAAATGTCTTCCTCAATACCTTCAAGGTCTATGACCGGAAATTTGTAGTGGGTCGGACCCAAATTTGACTTCTCACAGATCTCTTCTTGGGGGTGAACGAAGAACCGAGGGATCTCTAGGATGCCTGCATCTACTAGTCCCTTGACACCTGCTTTCGATTCATCAAATGCCTTGACTTCTTTCTCCCGGTCATAATCCGATGTATTTCCGGTTGAAGCATCTCCGGCGCTACCAGAGACAACCATATTTTCCTCTTTTCAAGGAAAGCAGAGGAAGGTTGTGGTGTTGATACTTGAAACTCATAGAAAAACAAGAAAAAACGATGTGAGAGCTAGCAAAGTTCCAACTTTCAAGTCATACTTCATCCTTGATTTCCAGCGCATCAACCAATACAGTGCAAGAAAGAGATGACAGTGGATAATCCAAATTGTCATCTAGTATGATTGCCAAATGGAGAAAGCCGTGCCATATGTGGCTTCAATAAAACAAGCCAAATGATCATGACTTGATGGAAAATTTACAAACCGATAGAACTAATAGCTGCAATGTACGACGAACCTCATCGAACGTCATGGAATTCGTCATACTGGTTACATCATACAATAGAACCATGAACCAAGTAGATATCATTCTAGTTATCAAAAAAAAAAAAGATATCATTCTCCTTATAGAAAACAAATGTTCTGGTACCATGAAGTATCTGTGACCCTATGTGACCATATCATTTGTAATGCCCGGTTTCACTCTCATTCTGATTCACTTACATCCTGCTTTTGTTCCTCGGGATGGTTCATTTTTCTCTCTCGGATGGGCTGACCCCTTTGGTCTCTTCCAAATGGGAGCTGACCAGTCTCTCCCAAATGAGCTGACCTTAGGCTTCACCCAAAAACACGTCATGTAAATGAGGGCCGTGTTTACATATAAGCACAAGATCCTTTCCATGTTAGGTGATGTGGCATTTTACAATCCCAGTAACCATACTGTAGGCTGACACATGATCCATTATTTCGTTTACTTTTTGTTTGGAACATACTTATTAATAACTTTTTTTTTGGTCTAAATTATTATGACTTATTAACATGAAATGAAAGAGGGATGCAAACCTACACAAGGAGTTCATTTATCTGGGTCTTTATAATTGTCTAGCCTTTTGTGTTTGTCTACTTATAAAACTTGATTCATAGCAGTACTCTTGTACATAAAATGATTCAGAATTCACGTTGTTGTTGTGTGTGAATGAGCTGTAAGCCATATTTAGCATGATCCCATAATGGACAAATCAGGCAGTTAACACAGTTATCTCAAGAAGAGGGAGCCTTGATTTCAATTGGGTTGTTGTATGACTATCATTGCTATGCACAATATCTCTTACTTATTCAATAGTCACCAAGTATAACTGCTGTTCCACAATGAAAGAGGCGTTTGTGATGGTTAGTTATACCAAATATGGTATATCGATACTTCCAAGTAGTAGCATCCCGCAAAAGTAACTTTACAATTTTGCTGGGTGTTTCAGCCTTACTTGACCTTAAAGACACTGTGATGATTTTTAGAAACTGGAAATACTCTTGTTTTGAAAGTATTGACTGTTGAAAAACTAGCACAATATATATGCATATAGACATTTACCATTGCTGAAGACATTCACATGTTGCCTTGTTGAGAGCCTAGGTTCATAGGCTAATGAAGCGAGGTGAACATCTAGTATTGCTGAAGACATTCACACCTAGTCTAATGAAGCGAGGTGAACATCTGGGTTTTGGGGCTCTCATGTAGTGACTCGACCACCCTCAAGTGAGCACCTAAACTGTCACTTGATTAATTGTTTGCAGTATTCATGGTAAATTCCATGTTAAATCTTCTTACAATCTTATTTGAGGTGTGATTCATTAAAAAAAGAAAAAAAAAATTTGAATTTGAAGTGGTGAGCTTTCTATAAAAATTGAAGTCATGGATTTGATTCATTACAATTTCCTTTTTCTTTGTTTGTCCTACTGTGTTCGATTCATTACAATTTACCCCGTGTTCTTGAGTGTATCTTTGTGCAGCTTAATTTTTTATATTAGCTTGAAAGGGGGAAGGTATATTCTCTATTTCTAATGCTTGTTACTTTGTAAGTGTACAACACTGCTCTGGTTACTGCTGGTTTTTACTTTCTAAATAGTTTTAGGTACTGTACAAAAGCAGGTTGCACATCTGTCAAAATATGATTGTTGATTATATGCATATTATCACAGAAATTTTTATGCAGAAAGCATGTGTTGATATTTACCCAAAAAAAAAAAAGCATGTGTTGATGGATATAATCCCAAGGTAGCAGGTAACTGTACAACCAATTTCCCACCCTTTGTTCTCTCCCATTCAACTATGCTAGTCTGACTATATTTTGCCACAATTAGCATTGCCTATTAATTAAATGCTGAGTTCTGTTTGATATATACTTCCATGTATTAAGCTCTATATACCAAATCATATGTCATTATTGAACTTCTATTTCCATTGAGCTTCCTTTCTCTGGCTGATCAAGAGGTGCTTTTATTTTTTGACCCAGTTGGGTATCTGTGCATGGACAATCATTCTCAATACAACCTCTTAACCAATAGAGGACTCATTCACTCAGGTTTCTGAAAAAAGATTGCTATGCTTAGCCAGCCTATTGAGATAACAAGCACTGCAAGGTGAGGCAGACAAAGATTCACATCTGTCAACTTCTTACCAAAGAGTGTTGAAATAACAAGCATCTAACTATTGGGTGAGACAAACATCTGATTGCAGGTAAAGAAGGCTTTGCAACAATTGGTACCGAGGACCCTAATGTGGGTTACTGCCATGATCTGTAACTTAAAGACAGAGAAGGGTGTCAATCTCAGAATCAGATACAAATTGCTGACAAAGTTTTAAATTCCTCTTGGTTACAAAACATATTTCACAACCTAAAATAGCTAAGGGCAGGGTTCCCATCAAGTCCTTCCGAAACAAAGTATGAAAGGTAGTCTTTAACAGTGACTTCTCTAAATCTGGGGGGATTGTCATCTGACAATAACTCCTTGATAGGGCCATAGAGCTTCGTCGATGTGTGATGACAGTTATTAAAGAAGCATGCCACTGATATTCTCGGTCCAATGCACTTGGCTAGCACTCTGTGCTCAATGCTTTGAAGTTTGTCATTAGAGATAAGCTACATCAAGACAAGGTTTTATTCAAAAAAGAAAAGTAAGTAAACGAAGAAAAAAAAACCTTACAATATTTCAAATGAAAAGATGTATACAATCAACAAGTAATTGCGGTTGTCTTTCCTGCTAACACCATTTAGTTTAACCCACCCAAATTTTGTCTCTAACTTGGACAGTCCTGTTGGTCAGATCCAGCTATGGACTTCAGGGTCTGCTTGGATGCAATGTTGGGTCTGGTTGGTCAGGCCTAACCCAGTATTACTGCCTTCCTTGGTTTAATTTTAATTCCTATAAATCAGTCTGCCCTCATCCCAGTTAAGCTTATAGGGCCACAATGAAGACTGCACTAAGCACATTCTTAAATAAGATTATAATTGGGTTAACCTATCCAGCCTCTACAACCCCACTATCAAATTGAGAGGATTAAACACTGCAGTTTTGACAGAAGACATGGTGAAACATACCTGGAGAAGATCACCAATATTAACAACCAAAGCACCAGGCGTGGGGGGAACATTAACCCATTGATGTTGATGAAGAACTTGGAGGCCACCAATATGATCTTGGAGAACAATAGTTAGGAAACAGGGGTCTGTATGCTTGGTAGTACCCAAAGTCCTTTCAGGCTCTGGGCATGCTGGATAGTAATGAGAGACCATGTTATACACTTCAGCACATTCCATGTCTTTCAGGTAGTTAGGGTTGAGCCCAAGAGCCTCTGATATTAATTCAAAGAGAATATCTCCCAACCTATTTACATGCTTTATATACTCTGTTACGATCTCTCTGAAGAACAAGTACATCATACAGTTAGATTCTTCTAATGGTGGCGAATAAATATCCTTAAGGAGCATGTGTGTATGTGTGCTGCTATTTGAAGTTTGTTGTGACAAAACAGCATAGCGCAAAAAAACATGGATCAGATTCAAATATGTAATGTACCAAAAACAAAACGAGAAAATAGCAAACAACAAGCAACAATCACATAACACAATGTTTAACATGGTTTGGCAAGATTGCCTGCCTACATCCACGGATGAAGACAATAAAAAACTTTCATTAAAATTGAGAACAAAGTGAGTTTCCAAACCCAAAGTGAAACAAAGGATTCTCACACCCACAAAACCCTTGTACAATCTCTCATAAAAGTCTAACTTCTGCCACATAGTATCTCGCACCCACAAAACCCTCATACATCCCCACTTATAAAACAGCATATACATCCCACTTATGAATACAGCATGCATCCCAAAAACCCTACAATCAAACCCCCAAAATACCCTCATCACCTTTCGGGTCGACGGACCTGATCTAATCTAGGTCACAAAACGAGTTCAAGAAAAAGTTCATTGTCTCTCTTCGGATCGTGCAAACAGGCTGTATTGGGTTGAATTCAAGACACTTTCCCAACAAGATTCTTTCATTAAAACTGGATTTCAAAATATGAAGAGTGCAAATACCTGCAAACGGTCGGATATTCTTCAGGCTCAGGAGGGTCAGGAACCATAGTAC
>JAOXJP010230998.1:0-10701 GCA_025762735.1 Platanus orientalis | reverse complement strand
ACCATTCCACCTCAAAAGACCAATCTGTCAAGGGGAAGAGGGTCTAATTACTTAACTAGGCACATAACAAACCACCATGCTCCACAGCCGACGTCTACGGCGGCTTACTCTGTGACGACACTCACTCTGCCTCTTATCTTGGTAGTCCTTTCAACTTTGTGATGGCTCTCACTTCGAGTTAGGTAGCCTTTTTTCCACTTTTTTTTTATTCTGATTTTAGGTAGCCATTTTCACACCATAGTGGCTCTCACTCTAGTCTAGGTTGCCCTCTTCACAGGTCACCCCTTCCGTGACTCGAACTTGAGACATAGTGCCTAGCTCTGATACCAATGATAGGTCCCAAACACAGATAATGCTTAAGCAAATGTTCTCTTCGGGTGAGATCATACCACACTTAGATAAATAGTTTTCTCTTTGGGTGAGAAAGTACCACAACAGTTCGGATAATTTTTGCTTGCCCTTTATTGATGATTCATGATTTCTTAAATAGGTTGAAGCCCAACGGAAGCATAAGTACATGACCGAAATTCTAGACTTGACTAAGTAAACAAATAACGGAATGGAAAGAGACTTGACTAAGTAAACAACAGAAGCAACAACATAGAAATAAAGCAAACTCCTATACTCGCTCCAACCGCTATTGGATTGGGCAAGGCAACGCTGCACACTGCATGTAGCCGTTTGGAACTATTGTACATGACCCATGCAGCACATTCCCAACTTATTCTCTTCTCCTGCAAGCCATGCAATGCACGTTCAAGCAAACAAAACCACGTACAAGCAAATCGAAACAAAAGGGAAACTAGAAACTAACAACTGAACTCAAACACACGTAAAACAGCACATACAAATATACGTAAAATAGAGCATAACTGTATGAAATAAAAGTGACGTAAAACTCGCAACTACAAGTGACCCAGTCCGCTGGTCTTTCACGTCCACTCTTCCAATGTCGTGGCCTATCAATTTTGTTATGTGCCTAGTTAAGTAATTAGATCCTCTTCCCCTTGACAGATTGGTCTTTTGAGGTGGAATGGTCGAGGTACTTAAACATTGGTATCAGAGCCAAGTTACTTATGGGAACCAATAATGAACGTATTGAGCAGTTGGAGGCAAGGCTCGGTGGAGTATAAGATGGGTTACAGAGAATGGAGCTCGGCATGGCGGACCGGCTTCGTCATTTGGAAGAAACTCTTAACCGTCTCTCTGATGTATTGCTCGCAAACCAGGAGCCTCCAAACCACAGTAAGCAATACCGTGAAGGCCACGACGGGGGGCGGCATGTTGTATCCTCCAAAACAGCGAAGCTTGAATTTCCTCGATTCTCAGGAGATGATCTGACGGAGTGGTTCAATCGTGTGAACCAATTTTTTGAATTTCAGAATACTCTCGAAGCCCATAAAGTTTCTTTGGCCTCTTACCACTTGAAAGGAGAGGCCAACCAGTGGTGGCAGTGGATCCGTAGGACGTTTCAAGAAGGAGGATACGCTCTCTCGTGGGCAAATTTTGAAGACAACTTTGGGCCCGCTTTGGGCCTTCGGAGTGCGAAGATTTTGATGAAGCTCTTTTGAGGATAAGACAGGATGATTCTCTGCGTGATTACCAGTGAGAATTCGAGCACCTGGGCAATCGGGAACGAGGCTAGACCCAACGAGCTCTTGTGGGAACATTTATGGGTGGCTTAAAAACGAACATCTTGGATGGTATCCGAATGTTTAAGTCTCAGACATTAAAGGATGCTATCAGCTTTGAGCGAATGAAAGATGATCAACTATCGAGACAAAGGACGTGTGTACATCCTTCACCACCAATGAGAGCTCCGTTAGCTCTTCCAGCAACTGGGGCAGCACCAATCGTACCTGCAGCTCCTGTTCGGCGACTGACTTGGGATGAAATGCAGCAGAGGCAAGCTCAAGGTCTATGTTTTAACTGTAATGAGCATTTTAATGCAGTTCATCGGTGTTAAGGGCCACGGCTACTCATGCTGGAAGGACACGACGGCAACGGCAACATTATCTATGAAGATGTCACTGGAGAGCAACCAACTGAAGAGGGATGTGTCGATCGAAATCGGCAATATGGTACTTTTGCAACTGCACCTATACCAACAGCAAACGACTTGCAAACGGGGCCAAGTCCACCGAAAAATGGCTAGACGAAAAAGCTACTGGAAATGTTCCCAACTGTGGACCTTGAGGACAAGGATCCACTGATGGGGGAAGTATTGATAGGCCACAACATTGGAAGAGTGGATGTGAAAGACCAGCGGATTGGGTCACTTGCAGTTGTGAGTTTTACGTCACTTTTATTTCATGCAGTTTTGCTCTGTTTTACATATATTTGCATGTGTTGTTTTACGTATGTTGAGTGCAGTTGTTAGTTTCTAGTTTCCCTTTTGTTTCGGTTGGTTGTACGTGGTTTTGTTTGCTTGAACGTGCGTTGCATGGCTTGCAGGAGAAGAGAATAAGCTGGGAACATGCTGCATGGATCACGTACAATAGTTACAAATGGCTACATGCAGCGTGCAGTGTTGCCTTGCCCAGTCCAATAGCCGTTGGAGCTAATATAGGAGTTTGCTTTATTTCCATGTTGTTGCTTCCGTTGTTTACTTAGTCAAGTCTCTTTCCATTCCATTATTTGTTTACTTAGTCAAGTCTAGAATTTCGGTCATGTACTCATGCTTCCGTTGGGCTTCAACCTATTTAAGAAACCATGAATCATCAATAAAAGGTAAGCAAAAATTATCCGAACTGTTGTAGTACTTTCTCACCCGAAGAGGAAACTATTTATCTAAGTGTGGTACGTTCTCACCTGAAGAGAACATTTGCTTAAGCATTATCTGTGTTTGGGACCTATCATATCCCCTATGTTAAATGGGAGAGTCCTCTGTTATGAATGGGCTTAGGGGAATTTTAAGGATTGTATATTTTTTCCATAGGCGTGATGTAGTTTTGAATGGGGTTTAAGTTCCGTTCTTTAGTGTCTTGATTGATAAGGTCTTGAACTAGGATTTATGACACTCAGAGGGTTGGGTTGAGATGAGTTTTGAATCAAGAAGGGAGGGAATCCAAGTATCCTTCCATGCATAATGCATTAAGGCTTTCCCCATTGCCAATCTCCCAGAGGAGCCCTTTATTAAGGATATCTCTTCCGGATAATATACTTTTCCATCCCCAATTTTTCATTCGGGCATGGAGGAAAGAACCTTTTAGAAAATATATGGATTTCATTAGTTGAGCCCATGGGGAGGTTGGTTGGGTGAGAAGTCTCCACCCTTGTTTTGCCACCAAAAGTTTCTTTGCTTCCAATCTATGAAAAATAGAGGCTTTTGGAAAAAAGGAAACATGGCATTGCATATATGGGGATAGCCGAGATTGTTGATTTTAGAAGTATTTCCTTGCCAGCATTTGGGAGGAGTTTCTCCTTCCAACCTTTTATATGGTTCATGATTTAATCATTGATGAAGGAGAATAGATTGACATTTCCAATTTCTAAGGGAAGGCCTAAGTATTTACCAGATTGTGTTGAAGCTCAATTCCTAGAATCTGGCAAATAACATTTATAGGAAGATTTTCTATTGTTTACAAAAATATTTATTTCAAATTGATCCAAGTTGGGGTAGTGGCCCAAGGCTTTATGGTATTATTGAGAATATCATTTATTATTGCGGCCTTAAAGTTTCCAGCCCTACTAAAGATGAAATAATCATTTGCAAATAAGAGATGGGAGATTGAGGGACTAGAGTTTCTAAGAGAAATGTCCTAAAATAAATCTTGACATTCAACTTTGACAAGAACCATTGAGAGACCTTCTGCACAAATGATGGAATAAGTGGGGAGATAAGGGATCCCCTTGTCTAATGCCCCTACTTGGTATTTAGGGCCTGCTGATCTATTAACTAGGATCATGAAGGAGGGAAGGATATACATTTACTAATCCAAGATCTCCATTTTTTGCTAAATCCAATTTTTTTCTTTACTTGAAGGAAATATGGCCATTTAGCTCTATCAAAAGCTTTACTCATATCAACAACTTGTACAGCCATATATTTTTATTTGTTTTTACCTATATTTCACTTCACATGATGAAATATTCCAAGGGCGATAAGAATGTTGTCTGGTATTTTCTAGTTTGCAATAAATGCATTTTGGAAGGGAGAAATAATTTCATGAATGGCTTTAGGTTTTTGGGGATGAGGACTTGGTAAATTTTGTTTACTTCTACTAAGTCTATGGTTCCTTTAAAGAAGTTTTCTACAAAATTGATAGTATCTTTACTTACAATTTCCCAATATTTTTTTATAAAATCCAGCTTAGTAGCCATCTAGCCTTGGAGCTTTTAATTTGTGCATGCCATAGAACGCCTGTAAAATTTCCTCTGTAGAAAGAAGGCATGTCTACAAGATTTATAACCTCCCAGGATAAATTTGTGGAGATATTGGCAACCGAATCATGGATGTCCTTTAACTTTAGGTTAGATGATTTGAATAGGTTTTCATAGTGTTCCAATAACACTTTGGTAATATTCTTTTGTTCAGTTACAAATTCCTCATTAAAATTCTTGAAAGAATGAATGTACTTTCTTTCTCTTCGTCCTAGGGTAGATATATGGGAGATTTAGTATTCTAATCACCCCACTTCAGCCATGATATGTGAGATTTTTTAGCCCAAAATATTTCTTTTTCAAAGGAGAGCGTCTAGTTGTCTGCAGAGAGAGATGGATTCTTGATCAAGATTAACGGGACAGTACTAAGAGTATAAAGAGCTAAGCTTAGATTTAAGAAGTCACATTTGCTCCTGGATATTACCAAAACATGTTCTATTCCATTGTTTCAGCATTGGGATTAGCTTTTCTAATTCCTATGAATGGGATGGTCTGCTTGAAAATGATCTCTATTAAGCCATTCTCTTTCAATAATTTCAAAGCATCATGGATGTGTTATCCACATCCATTCAAACCTAAATGGCTTATTTATTATTTTCATGGGCTTGTCTAAATTAAGGAGGATTGGCATGTGGTCGGATCCATTTGCAATGATATTTTCTACATAGGCATTCTGGTAAAGTTCTTTCCATTGGACATTAACAACTACCTTATCCAGTCTTTCTTTGATTATAATCTTGATGCTTTTTTATCAATTAAAGTGAAGTCCTCTACACACACTAAGTCCATTAGGTCACAAGATTCTAACATATGCTGTCCCAACTATAGATCTAAACTATTGATTTTGTTTCCTTCCCATCTATTAGATACATACCAGGTAACATTCAAATCACCAATACAAATTATATGTTTAAAAGATTTGACATTATCGAAATGATATTCTCCCAACTATCTTGCCTTCTTCTAGACTCTAGCTCTCCATAAACAAAACTATGAATCCACTGATTTCTAAATCATATTGAATTTTCACTATAATCTATTTGTTGCTTTTGGATAGGATGTCAACAGATAATTTAGAGTTCCGTTAAAGAAGAAGACCTCCTGATAATCCATTGACACCAAAGCCTGTATATGACCAACCCACTCTAAGTTTTTTATATGCTTCATTAACTGAGAGTTTTGTTTCATACAGGAAAATGATTTTGGAAATTTTTGAAGTGATAAGATCAAGTAAAGAGCAAACTGCCAAGGGATTCCTTACACCCTAACAAATCCAAGCCAATAAGTTCATTGTGCTACTCAAAGCTATTGAGGGACAACTACTAGAAGCTGATTTTTTTTAAAACAATGATGATGATCTGTTTAGTTGGAGTTTATTGGCTCTATCCTTCTTAGGGGATTTATAGATATATATATATAGGGAATAGGATCGAGAGAAGGGAGGGAGAGGAGTAGGTTTGTTTTTGTAACTATAAATGGGGCTCTATTGTTTGAAAGAATGAATTTATTGAAAAAACCTAAAGGTATCATGTGAATACCAAAGGGAATCACTATTTGTACACTAATATTCCTAGAGGGGGGTGAATATGATTATAGCCAACTTTTTTAAAGACAATTTGATCTAAATTCAATTTAGCTTGATATCACCAAAAATAGTATTTACCATAGCGAATAAATCAATGTAAAGTTTAACCTTATTCCACTTTTCATAATTTAATATTTCAACAACAAGGAATAGCGTAAGGAGAATACTATCATAGACCACAAGGTATGCATTAGAGAGGATTGTAGTAGAGTAGGAATAGGGTTAATAGTTTCCCGAAATTATCACCAAGTTTATGACACCTTATGTTTAATTAATTATATTTTACACGTAAATATGAATTAAATTATTTTCACTTCATGATCGCCAATTTAATACAATTGAGATAGGTGTGTGTGTGTGTGTGGACATGTGTTTACCAATTTATACCACAATTAAAATGTGGTAAACTAATTAATCAAGATATAAACTTGATGATGCAAATCATAATGAGAAGTCACACAATTGCAAAAAAAAATTATAGTGACTCGGCCACTACTTGAGCCTATGTCCACTCTCGAAGGCTCCTCACCGAGATAGTCGATTTTATTAAATAGATTACCCTACTCTATTATAGGAAAAATCACCCTAATCTATTATAGGAAAAATCATAAAACCTTTGAAACTTACAAGTTCAGCAATAACCCACTTTCCTTGAACTAGTACACCTAGTGTCTAAGGCGGCTGTCCTGCGTTCGATGTCTCCGACGAACACACATAGTTGCTTCCGGTGTCTCCGGGGGAAGCCTTAGCAAGTAAAGAAGAAATTTTGATGCTTGCACTATTACCTCTTGATAGGATAACTAACCAATTTTGTTAAGCCACTTTGGAGATATCTTATAGATAAAGATTCCAATAATATACCTCATTTTTAGATCTATTCTCTGAGCTTTTGTGGGTTTCTTAGGTTAAGAAACTTCTAAATATGATCCAACAATGATATACAAGAATCTAGCACACTCTTGGATCATGTGTGAAGGCTCACACAATAATCCCAACAGATTTGCCAATAAAATCCGGAAAAAACTTACAAGAATAATTCAAGAATGTTGGAAATATTCGTAGTACATATCAAGATTCTCTCTTAAACCAAAGCCCCTTAATTAACCCATTTTTCTATTGAAAACCGTAGTATAAAGCTGCTATACTAGCCCAATCCCAGTTGTGCATGCACATCACAAGTGGGTGTTAGGGTTCTTCCCTGACCAAGCACGATTGAGCATTTGCACAATAGGACATTGGGCAGATGCTAACTCAACTTTGAACAATCCAACCACGATTAGGTGTTAGGCAATGTTCATAATTGGACATTGGACACAACAATTCATGAATGATGTCCCAAAGCCCCAATTTTTGTTTCAGGGGTTCCGTCCTAGAGTCCTCGGCATGGGCGTATTGGCCCTACAGCTCGACGAGCTCAACCCATGTTGCGTAGGGGCATATGTTAAGGTGTACAAACTGTTTCTTTAATCTGTTTACCACTTGATTGTGTATTTGATTAATAGATCTTATCTGGTTACTTGAATCATGAATTATACACTTTGATATTTGATCATTTTTCCCATGATGTTTTACTTGTTATATATTTCATCTTACGGCTATCAACTATCCGCCGAAATGTCAGTATTAGTTTTGTATTCGACCCGCTTAAAGCAAATACGAATGCATCTATTTTCAATTCTTTTAAATATCCGATTCATTTAGAAAAAAACATCTTTTAAATATCCGATTCATTTAGAAAAAAACATCTTTTAAATATCCGATTCATTTAGAAAAAAAACATTCATTTATAAATGGACTAAATACAAATATATATTCATTTGCTTCAGTTGAGTATTTGTATCTGTTTAAATTATATTTATTCCATGCGCACACGCATGTGTGCATCAATGAATGTAAAAGGGTATGTTGGTGGTTTGATAAAATCAAAGAGTATTATGATAAATATAAATAATATGTAATACATTGACTAAACACAACCTTATATAAATGTTTTCAAACTCATGATGTTATGGTAAATATACAAGCAAATAAAAATATCTCATATGCTTTACTTGAGTAGACATTTCCAAAGATAAAGGAAAGGCAATCAAGGGAGAGATGAGGGGATCAAAGGAGGGAGGGAAAGGTGACAACAATGATCTGACTATGGTGACGATAGAGACAACCTATAGTAAGGGTTTTTATTCTTTATTTTCCCTTTTTTATTGGTTTTTTCCTCGTCTTCGTTTTCCTTTTTCCCTTTCTTCTTGTTTCGCTTCTTATTCTATGCTCTTTCATTTTTCTTTATTTTCTCTCTCTCATTTTTCAAGCTTGATTTAACCTATCTTTTAATACCTCATTCATAGTCCTAAATTCATCCTGAGTCAAGGCTCTGAGAAACTTTTGTCTTCCCTTGAAAAAGTAGCATATGGCAAACAAGACGCTGTTAGAATGAGTAGAACATTTCAACAACTCAAGCCATATTCTATGGTTAACGTCGGTAAGGTTCATTTGTAGAATATTGATATTGTTTACTTGCACATAACCGGATATCAGAGTATCAGATATCTAGTTATTTAAATGAATACGAATGCGAATTGTTTTTAAAAAATCCATCGGATATTTAAACAAATGCAAATATTGTTGAATTTAAATGGTCTGAACACAAACACACCTTTATCCTCTTCAAATTTTCTCTGTCTACAGCCCTACTTCGTCTATATACCATGTACATGCCTATATTTTTGTTGTATACCTTACTTAAATGTGCTATAACGAGTACTTTGTAAGTATACCTCTAACTCATAAAATGAACTTACACCCAACATTAACTTGTCTGAATTGTCAAGCATGATTGTTTGTTAAGATTGGGACATTGAACACATACACCCCTAATAGAACTATCTACAGCTTGATACTGACAAACCATAAACCCTAAAACATATACAAAGTTTGGTATGTAGGCACTTAGGGTTATATCTCAAGTTCAATTGCAATAATCAACAACATCGAGGCCTCTAGTTGGACCTTCAATGCACAATTAGCCATTGGATCTATATCAATTTAGACTAAGACACGTAATCGTGACTGAGCATGAGAAACCAGTAAGCTCAATTGAGTGTTGAACTCATAACTTGCCCAAATAACCTTAAACTTAATACCTCAAGGCATACATAATAAAACAAGTAGTGATAATATACATGTGCAAGATAAGCCATCCTAGAAAGGTGGGTGTGTTGGAGTGCCTAATACCTTCTCTAACCACAACAAAATAGTTTACCCTAATCTGTGGTAGACTAGATCAATACAAGAGTTTGACAAGACAAGACCTATGAGTCTAGACTTTCTTTATTAGAGAAACGAGTTGATGTCCAATTCCATTAGAAAAATCTGAGTTGGTGGAAATTCCCAAAAACCCCAACGACAATCAATGGTAATTATAGATACATGCCACATGAGAGAGAGAGAGAGAGTGAGCTTCAATCCCTCGAACTGACACATGCAAGGCACAGTGGGGGAAGAAGTCGAAAGGGTCTCAAGAGATGAAACCCGATGCCCACATGCATGTCTTAGGAAGAGAGAATGATAATGTTGGGAATGATTTTAGGACTTATTTAAAGGGTTTGAGAGAAGGAAAGATAGAGTTTGAGAAAAGGAAAATTCTATAATAGACATTTCACACTTACCATGTTTTATTTTTTATTATAAAAAAATGAAGAAAATACATTAAAGAAACATAGGGATGTTTACATGGAACCTTCTTAAAAAAAAATGGATAAAAAATACAGGGGTGCCCTTGTAGCATCCCATTTGCTTTAGTATTGTATGTAGATCAAATCTAATGTTATCACAAAAAAAAAAAAAAAAAAAAAACACTAGATTAGAGAAAAATAGAAATACGAAGGAGGAAAGAGGAATAAGATAAATTTAATTAAATTAGCAATTAAAACTCTAGTCATCAGCACCTGAAGAGAATATAACTCATTGTAATCAACACCAACAAAATAGTAAGACTCAAAATTTAGGCCTTGAAAGCATCAACGCCTTCAAGAGATGAGGGTTTCAGAATTTGCACCAAATCAATATGCCAAAGAATAAACTGTATTCATTAAAAAGTTTATTTTTCTTTATACCAGTCCATATACTTTGTAGATAAACTAAATTAACGTGCAACTACTCTCAAAACATGATATACAACAAATTTAAAAGTCCAACCAAATTTAGGTAGGGGTTAACTTTTTGTATATGTGTAGTGCTATAGACACTCGATGCACATTAATGTACGTAATTTAACTTACTGCAGAGAATCTTGAGTGCGCCTCTTTAAGAATCAAAGGCTGAATGCTTTTGTAATGAAGATTGCATTCATCCATATGGTAAATTTCATTTCCTTATATTCCACGACTCAAGGACAAGAGGGGGGAGTGAATATGGATTCTTCCTTATTCATTTAGGTCCAGTTTAGTCGAGAAGGATTTTGTCCATGTCCCTTAACGGACGCTTGGTCTGTTGGGCATCAGGGGGCAAAAATGGAGTGCCAAAAAGTGATAAGTGTCCCCCCCCAAACTGTAAATCACTTTTTGGCACTGATGTGTCCACCCGCTAAGCTAACCAAGCGTTCCTTAAGGCCTTGTTTGTTACAAGTTAAAGCATGGGAAGGGGGGGATAATTGTACCTTTTTCCCACCTTTATGCTATTTGATGCATGAGGATACCATATTGGAAAACTTAGTAAAACCACCTGGGGTTTTGAAC
>JAOXJP010230997.1:0-10702 GCA_025762735.1 Platanus orientalis | reverse complement strand
GAATTATTTAGCCCATTTCTCTGATTTTTGGGCCTAATTTAGGCACTTTTCTAGTTGACCTGCACTAACCTCATTACTAGATTTTTGTATCTTATTAATAATCTAAGCATGTTAATTAGGTCTTTACTTGTTTATTAATTTTTGTAAACCCTAATTCCTTTATTGTATATGAACCTAATTTGAAGAATTGTCTGAATTAGCATATAAACTTGCGAGTAGGAATCTTATTTATTTTTCTTTATTACTTTATCAATTTTATTCATATTTCCTGAACACACACTCACTATCGTATATGCATGATGCATTTGAGTCTATATACTCCACCTTGTTCAAGAACTTGAAATAAACATGTGCAAGTTCCACTCTTTCCAAAGGCAACGGTAGATGGCACAATCAAGCATTCACTACAAGATCCTGCTCCTAGTGCTATGCCGAGGTTTGTGAAGATAGCACCAGCTTCATCATATTCTCTGGAAGATCCCAAAAGTATGGGAAAATCAATTCCACACATCGTCACTAAACCCGCAATGAAGGAATAAATAATCAATCCATCATCGCCTTGCTAACCTGGCACATGAATCATATGTTGGTCATGAACCTTTCATCTCATGATAAGGTGATCAACAGTTAAAATCTTGTCTAGAACCACAGCACACCAAAAAAAAAAAACTTTTTTTTATGAAGTAAAAAATGTATTAAAAGGGGATAAGGCATCCCCAAAGCCCGAAAACAAAAAACAGCAAACCACCCAAAAAAATTATAGGGGTTCGCACCCTTTAACAATATTAACCCAATTAGACTTAATATCTACAATAGAATAACACACGAAATCTTTATAATTGGTGGCCCACATGAAGCACCTGTCCTTCACCCTCATGAATACCCTGTAAGAAAGCTCGACACTGTTTTCAAACACTCAGTTGTTCCTTTCAACCATATGGACCACCAGATTGCCGGCAAAAATAGGCAGCAAAGCACCCCTCCTTTATGAGCTTTGCATGGAGGAAGCCTCTACTGAAAAAGATATGGGCATGAATCAAGAAAGACCCATGAAATGTTGGCAACAAATAGCAAGGAAGACCACACCTTCCCGGCAAAGGGGCAATGCATCAAAATATGAGAGGAGGATTCTACATCTCCAAAGCATAAAGGGCAAGCGTTCAGCAGGATAAGGCCTCTTTTATTAAAGAAGTTCATGGTTGGGATATGGTCCTTGATAGCAGTCCACACATAAAAGAGTACTTTATAAGGTGCTTTCATCTTTTAAATATCCACCCAATTGAAGCCCAGATCTTCAGCCGTTGTGATAAGCGCATAGGAAGACTTAACAGAGAAGTTGCCATTTTTACCTAGGAGCCATATACAACAATCCTCCCCTTAATCACCAAGGAGAGTATGCTCCACAAGATCAATAAGCCTAATCAATTGATCTATTTCCCAGTCATGCAAGGGGCATATGAAGGGGATGTTCCATTCATTCGGAGTAGACCTGCCAATCCAACAATTGGCTACAATAGCAAGGGAAAACAATTTAGGCACTTCCTCCCTTAAGGGCCTTAAACAACACCATCTATCATACCAAAACAATGTGTCATTTGCCCTTCCTAAATCCATAGAAATTGTTTGCCTGAAGAAGTCCTGTTGAGATGAAATACTCTTCCATATACTCACCCCATGCGCCCCCATCACCTTCTCGGATTCCCACTTGTTGACAATCTCTCCACAACCGTTTGGAGAGTTGGGCACGGTAAAATTCTCAGATCTGTCTAATACCAAGCCCACCATTCACAGATTTGCACATATCTTCCCAAGCCACCAAATGAATACTCTCCAGACCTTTCCACTTTCCCCATAAGAAATTCCTTTACATCCGCTCAATTTGGTCAACAATTGAAGATAGAATGACGAAAAGAGACATAAAATAAATGGGAAGACTTGCAACAACTAATTTAATGAGACTGACTGTAGCCCTTTTAGATAAGTGCATCCATTTCCAACCAGCCAACATTGGATCCTACTAATGACCGGATTCCAAGAGTCCTTTTGTTTATAGGAGGCCCCAAGAGGAAGACCAAGATAAGAAGAAAGAAAACAAATCACCTAGCATCCCAGCACCTCCGTCATATTCAAAAAATTAGGAACATGCCACACCCCAAACAGTCTACTCTTAGATAGAATCAAAGCACCTAATGACACATCACAAATATCTCATTTGATTAATAGACCCCTTACAAAGAACCAAGGTGTCATTAGCAAATTGGAGATGGGATACAACCCCTCCGTTCTGATCCACGGATAGGCCTTCAAAGATACCACTCTGGAAAGCTTTAACAAGGATATAGCCCCAAAAGCCTCTGCTACAATTAAGAAAAGAAAAGGAGAAAGGGGATCGCCTTGCTGAAGGCCCCTTCAGATCTTAAAATAATTCACAGATTCTCCATTAATTAGAACTGAAAAAGATGTTGACCCATAGCACTTCTGCATCTAGGTTCTCCACTTGACCCTAAAACCCATCGTCCTCATCATATAACCAAGAAATTCCCAGTTAACCTAAACATAAGCTTTCTCCAAATCAAACTTGCATAGAACCCTTATAGATCCATCCTTGATAACTGAATCAATACACTCATTCGCAATCAAGACCCCATCCAATAATTATTTGTTAGGAATGCGCAAATGAAAGAAGCATCCCCTCTTCCAATTAGTGCATTGGAAAATGATTGAACCAAAGATTCCCTTTGGCTACCTACTCTAAACATGCTTGCCGGCCTCCCCAACTCATGGTTGGTGACTCTAAAGGCAATCTAAGAGGGCAATAAGCTTACCAACCTTCCAATTATTAGGATGCCCTTTAAAAAAGGATTACCAGTCCTTAACAATGGCGTCTTTGTGCCATGTTATTCTACAAATAGTAGGGAATTCTTGACTTATGGAAGCAAACACACTCCTTATCCACTAAATGAAACTTTTCTCCATTGTTACTCAATCTCAAAGAACAAAAAATTTTATGCAAAAACTTCCATAAGACTTGCGGAAAAGAAGGAAGCACATCCACTAAATGAAATTTATTTGCCTCATTTACTCCATCCTAGAGAAAATTTCTAAGCTTCTCAACATTTGTAGCCACCAACACCATGATAGTGAAAAAAGTATAGATAGTTGATAGGGAGATAGGACGACGTGCTTTTAATTAGCCCCACTAGGGCTAATCTCTTTGTCATTTTTCCATTACCAGACCCTAAAGTGATGTGGATTGATAATTTGCACACATGGGAGCCAAGGTACTAAGTCATTAAGCCATCCATGCCACACACTCGCACTATCTCACTCTTCAATGCTTAACTCCTCCCCAATGGCAAAGACTTAATGATGCGGAAGCATATCATGTCAAGAAATTGGAAGACCACGGATAGTCTTCCATGGGGTGTCCAATAGTGTAAAGTTAATTTTTTGTTTTTAGGGGGTTTTTGCAATTATTTTAAGTCTTAGAAGGTTGAATGTAATAAGGCATGTTTGTTAAGGGGAAGAACATAATTTTATTTTCAAGGGTATTTTTGTCTTTTCATGGGTTGTCACCTGAGTCCATGAGACCCACAAGATGAGCTGCAAGATATCTCTAATATTCTTTAAGATTTTGGAGAATATTTGAGAAATATTTAAAGACCCACAATGTTAATTTGTTAATCCAATATTTTCCAAGATTATGGAAAATATTTGGAGATATTTTCTCCAAGATTATAGAAAATATTTTGGGAGACTGTTTAAGATTCATTTTTTTCTCTTTAGGAATCTTATTATTTTAAGATGTCTTTTATTATTTGGCAAGTCTATTTTGTTAGAAGATCTAGAATCTAGGATTTTATATTATTTTATTCCCCATGTAATGCCTATTTAAAAGCCACATTAGATCAAAGAAAATCAGTTGAAGATGAATATTTGAAAAGAAGACAAGTATGCGTTAAAGTGGGTATGGTATCTCAAGTTTTCTCTATCAACCCCTCACATGAGGTGAGCATTCTACCATCTTTCTCTCTCTTCTTTTTTCTTATCTTCTCTCTTCTTCCATCTTCTTTCTCCTTCTTTCTTGTGTTTTTTGGTCTCTTTTTATAAACCCAAAAAAACAACAAACTTGCATATATAGTTTCACACACCAAATTTATCTAAATTTGCTGAAATTTGGAATAGTGATTCAACGTGGACCCAAGAATCACCCTGTCAGAGTGCAGAATTTTCTGCACACAACTAAGGGTATTTTGGTAATTTCACACCGCTGCCCAGATTTTCCATAATTTGAATTTTGGGCTTTCTTTCTTCTTTCAATTTGTGATTCCCTAAACCATCCTACATCACCTGACTTTGATAAATTAATCTTCAATCCTGACACAGTGTATAAACTAAGGAAGACACATTGGAGATATCAAAGTTGTTCATGTGATGCTTTTTTTTTTTGCTTGATAGATAAGTTAAAATTTTATTGAAATCTAAGAAAGCACGAGCAGTACAATCTAGAGAAATAAAAAAAAAAAAAAAAAAAGCCAGGAGCACCCCTTAGCTATTTCCAATGTCATGGAAGTAGATGCAAAACCCAGAGAAACAGCAAAGAGAAGGCTTCCTCAGCCACTTTATGATCGTCTACCCCTCCCCCATCAAACATGCGAACATTTCTTTCCATCCACAAAGTCCGAGATATGATGATAGGAATACAAAACCATAGCATTTGACCACTTGGGGAAAGATCACCCAAATCCTCAAGACTTACTAGGGGCGAATAGTGAAAGAAAAATAAATAAATTTTGAATGTGAAAAAGAAAGAAAAAAAAAAATAACAATATAGCCTAGTACAACCTGTATTTTTTAAGGAGAATGTAACATTTCAAGGACATCAATGAACATATGGAAAATTTGTAAGTTTAAAATTCCAACAAGAAGTATCACTACCTCAATTATATGACATGAGTTGTACCAAAAGTCACAACACATATCGATTTTTTAACCTTACTCCTAGGTCAAATGTTGACCCAACCACATCAACATAACCAACTTGTAGACATTTCCCTACCAAACTATTTGGCATTTTTACAAACTGCTCAAAAAATTGCATCAGATTGCCCAGTTTGATCATCTGAGCTGGTGGACTTTTGACGACCTATTATGTGGGACCAATCAAATGGTTGGTGCTGGCAGTGTTGTATCTAAAGGAATGTAAGAAAAATAGGCATGGAGGATGGCTTCTAAGTGCGTAACTATAGGGAAGCTCCACGCGAGGCGTTAATGATTAAACTTCCCTTTTCTTTCTTTCATGTTTCCCTATTCTTTGTCATTCAGGTTTAAGAGAACTAAATACTAATTTGTGTTTTAGAATGTGTTAACAGATAGGAAATTGCATATAGAGGCAAGTAAAGTAGTAAAAGGATTCAGTAAGTACTATGCCTATACAGAGCATATAGAGGCAAGTAGAGTGGTAAAAGAATTTAGTAAGTACTATGCCTAGACAGATGACATCCCACTCCCCCCATGGAAACTGATTATAAACATATCAATTAAATTGCTTTATGGGTTTAGTTTTTAGCTATTCAAAAGTAGTTCATTTTAATCTCCACTCTGAATCATTTTTTTCTGAAATAGCTTCTTCCTATCCTCCCATCCTGATTTGAGTGATCCTTGGTAGTTATATGCATAAACAATATGGAAATTGTAAACCTGGCACGCCTTTGGTAGAACTGCGATGCCTTCTTCAAAATGAAGCTGGAAGTTATAACATTACAAACAATGCAATGAGCTTCAAATGTTGACAAAGATCAACAAAAAATACATGAATAAGGATTAAAAAATATATATATGAAAATTGAGTGACAAGATGTAACAAACATATAAAAGAAATGTAATACCTGTACTCATCACTGAATCCATATGAGTACACTATGTCCGGATACTCTTCTAACAATGCCTTTGCACATGAGTTCATTAGATTCAAAGCTTGCTCATCGTTCGGTCTCATAAATTCATGTACTTTAGAAAATCTACCAAATATCATCAAAGAAAAATTTTAAATTTTGAGGTACAGCATTTTTGCAGGCTAATTGAGAATAGAGCTCCAATTTATCAAATACTTAATAACACAAAAATGTCAAACAACATGATAAAGGTGTATTAATGGTCATTTTTTCTTCACTTTACCACTGCATGTATTTAATCCTACATTGAAGAATTGGTGGGTTAACATTTGTAATTCTCCAACTAAAGTTCTTAAATAAGATGAGAACAAGAGATAAAAGTTGAGACTTTAATCTCCACCATCTCCTTTTCTTCTCAAGAAGTTGCAAGCCTACTTACATAACATGTTATACCATGAGCAGAGTATTCTAAAATTATAACCAAAGAAGCTCAGTCAGAATGGTTGTTGTCTGTAGGGGTTGTCAGCATGAACCCACCTGATTACCCCGTGTTCAGGTTGGGATACCTCAATCTGATCAATAATAGTGTCTGCTTTGATCCGGTGTTTCACAATGATTGGCATGATCTCATGAGCCAACTAACTACATCATTGAACTTGCATTGACCGACATCTGTTAAACACAGGGATGTTGACCACAAGCGACGTATGGACCTAGCTCCTTTTTAAATCAACTAAGGAAATCAATGCCCTTTTCATCAACACTATGAACCCCGATAGAACCAGCCCAGCTTTACTGGGTTCGAGTTGGCATGTCACAAACCCAATCAGTATTTGGGTCACTCCCAGTTAAGCCTTTTTTCTCACTGGGTTGACAACGAAGCATGCTAAACTGAATAATGTTAAATCTAAACAAGACCCATGTATAAATTTAGGGATGCCTACACAACCCACTAAGAAGAATGCTACATCGGCATGTATTACACAACCTGTAAAAATAAAAGTCAAATTCGTCTAGAGAAGCAAAAAAAAAAAATTACCTGTGAAAATCATGGCCATCAATTCTAACAACAATCCAAATGGATTGCATCAATTCGTCTTCTACTTCGAAGGACTTTACGTACTCATATTTGCTGTTCGCCATCGACTACCCAATTGACCAAACTTTGCAAAAAAAGCCTCTCTTGATTTTGTGAAACCACCTCGGTTTAAGCATAGATCAATCCAGACTACAAACAAAGAATGACTAGTTCTCACAGACAACTGACCGAACAACTGGTGGGCAATCTCTAAATCATACTATTGAACGACTAATTCTCACAGACAACTGACCGAGCAACTGGTGGGCAATCTCTAAATCATACTATTGAACGACATAAGAGGTACTGCTTCTCACCCATTGAGAGACGGTTCATAATCTCTCCTGCCCACTACTGCACTTACAGGCTCAACCTTGTTTATTAGTGTCTAAGAGATCATCCGGCAGCTCAGCTTATTGATCTCTAAATCTTTCTGTTCAACTTGAACATCTCCATCCCCCCCTTGTCTGACCACGCCTCCACTTCCGCATGGAGTTGCAACTCCTGTACCTTAAACTTTCTTTAAGTGCACTGCAATAGGCTTTGCAAGCTTGCAACGCCACCGTCGTAGGAATCACAACTTAATTAAAGAATAGAAAAAGACTCCTTTTTTATGCACCAACCCGTATCTGGAATCGTATCATATATATTATTATATTTATTAAAACAGTAGACTCACGTGGGGTGATATCATCTGCGCCACCCCTCCATGGGGACACTCGGGGGGGGGGGAATCAATTCATTTTTTGGAGGTTTTTGATCCCCCCCAGTGTCCCACCAGAGAGGGTGCCGCAGATGATTTCAGTCCCTTTCTCTCTCGTCCACACTCTAATTAATTTTTTTGTTAATTTCCCAAAACATCATCTACATAAAACGTCTATAATCTCTGTTTAATGTAATTTCTCTAATTTCTATCAATCTAAATTCTCTCTTCTATTTAATCTCAATCAATTGTTTCGTAGGAAAGTTTCGTACTAAACATGGAAAGAGACCAAAAAGGTTTTTTATTCTCTTTCTTCCAAAACGTCAATCCCCCTAACATCTTTTTTTCTTTAAAAGGTTTTTTATTATCTCTAATTCCTCAAAACGTGAATATCTTAAAATCACTTCATAATAATCATATATATCCTAAAATCACGTCATTTTCTCTCTCATTCGTCCACGTACACATTCTAAACACATCTTTATATTAAATATAGAGAATGATGTGATTAAACACATCTTTTAATCCCTGTAATCTCTCTCTTCCAAAACGTCAACCCCTAAAATCTATCTATGTATTCTTTCCCTTTAAAAAACGTTTCTCCTTCTCTCATTATTCTCTCCTGATTTCTCCCCAATATTTTTTTACTATATCTTTCCTTCCTTTCCACAAAATGTTTTTTATGATCTCTCCAACTCCTCGTAACGTCACATATTTTACAACTTTTTCATTTTTTTTTTCTAACGCTAAACAATTTTTTTCAAACTAATTCGTCTTCCACGCACCCTATTACAACGCTTCATTTCATTCATTTCTTAATCTATCGCCTTAGGCTTGCTTTTCTCCTTCTTTTATTTTTTTTTTTTCCTGCAACCCTTGAAGTGTCGTCCAGCCTTCTCTGTTGGTCGTCGTAGGTCAACTAAGGATAACCTTACCTGTATAATACGGCGAAATTGCTTGATGTACATAAGATGTAACTAATATTGAGGAATTACCCACAGATCAGCATCGCCCCTCTTCATAATTATTGGTTGGAGTCAAGGTGGAGAGCAAGCCTTAGAAGGTCACCAACATTCGCTACAGTATATGAAATTGAAACCAACAACACTTTTGACCAAACTCTTCGAAGCAACCCTATAGTGAGGAAAAAAGGGTACACAGAATATAAAACTAGCAACCATTTGCAACCCCATGAACCACATTCGTCTTCTCTGTCACGACGACTGGTTTTGTACCATTTGGATCATCTCCAGTTCCTGCAATTGACCCATTCTCTTCAGACAGCTTCCTTGCGCCACTAGAGTGAACTGCTGATGTGGGTTCCTTGAGCAAAGCCGAGACCAAGATTTCTGCAATCTAGGTTTCCCAGTTGCCCCTTCTTTGTCTTTCTCATCATAAATAGTACCGTCTGCAGGCTTCCCATCTCACATTTTATCAGACAAATATCATTGTATTATAATTCAGGAGAATAAATGTTTTGAACAGGAATTTGTCTGTCCTACCGTATCCTCTTACCACGGGTTGACACGTAAATTTTTTTTTTAATTTTTATATAGTCCAGTGCCTCTTTTAAATAGGGAGCAAATGTTCACTTGAACACTTTTTAACAGTTTTAAACTTCACCAACTGACGTACTCATAAATTTAAGGGGTGACAATTCCCGTGTGGTGGGTCGGGTTCTTGCCTGTGTCAAGATAAGGGTATACACGACTATATGGTTTAACCCTACCCTGAGCGTGTCAAAGTGGGTTGACCTCTTTGACCCAAAACACATTTACAGTCAATCCTAACCCAGTTATTTTGTGTTGAAAGTACCCTAAGGAAATTTGGTGGAATAGATACTCGATTTTTTATCCATTTATTCATACAAAAAAAAAAACTACCCTCTTCATTTAAAAAAAAAAAAAAAAACTATTCTAATAATTTACAAGTCTTACCAAATATAAACAAATAAATAATCTTTTACCAAAAAAGTAACTTCAATAATCTATCAAAAGGGAAAAATAATAATAAAATGACCAACAAATCCACACAACCCTTAACTTTTTGACAAGGCCACCTCGGTTTGACCTTAGTAGCACCAAAGAATACCTCATTTGTCTTCATTTTGTTGAAATGGATCTTCCAATTATGTAAGGATTGTGCAGAGCTCTCTCTCTCTCTCTCTTAAACAAGATATTTTTGTAATAGATTTTTATTAGAATTACTCTGTCTAATTCTAAAACCATAAAGATTGTAAAAACTAATGTGTTGGGTCAAACCTGATTTTAATATATCTTGAGGGAAAATTACAGGTCAAGAACCATTAAAAAATCAATGATACAATGGGTTATTTTGATAATGTGGTTCAAATGGAACCAATGCCATTGAAACGTACATTTAATTACCTCTTTCGCTTAATTTCTGACTAATCTTCCTTTGTCACAAAAATATGAATATAAACAAGGCAAAATTTGTACATAAAAATTGACATATTTTTATTATAAAATTCAAAATATTGTTCTTCTTATCTTAAATGGTCAACTAGAAAAACCAATTTATTAAAAAAATACAACCCTAACTTATTGCCCGCAAAGGTTCATTGTTAGTATATATATAAAAACAATAGCCTCACACCCTTTTTCTCTCTCATTCACGTGGATACTTTTATCAATTTTTTAGTGCTTAAATTTTTCCAAAATACCCTCATCTCTCTCTCCCCTATAAACTCTCTCCTATTTAATGTGATCCATACGATCATACATCTCTTTCTTATAGACAATCCTTCTAAAAACAGTTCTTCTTCTCCTATACTCTCCTAATTTCTCTCCATATCTCATCTCTCCTACTTTATTTTCTATCTCTTCTATATATAAACAATCCCTTTCAAAACGTTTCTTCTTCTCCCATATTCTTTCATAATTTATCTCCATCTCTTATCTCTCCTACTTTATTTTTTAATATATATTTCATTTTCTAATATATCTTTCACCCTTAAAACGAAGTAAATAAATTAATATTATTTTTTTGTTCAAAAAGCTTAATAAT
>JAOXJP010230996.1:0-10702 GCA_025762735.1 Platanus orientalis | reverse complement strand
ATAATTGGTCTTTTTTCCTTTTGTTTGGTGTTTTGCGAAACCCTAACAGATAAATGTTGTGAAAGTTCGTAGCCGGATTCATCAATCTTTCTTCCATTACCGTGACATTAGTACTTCATTCCAAATGAGCTCTTTTTAACCTTGTGGATCAAGGACTTTACCACATTTAACACAACAATATAATTGAAAAAACAATCAATTTAAAAATAATAGTAAGCAATGCATTAGACAGAAGAACTTACAAATTTCATCTTAATCGATTATACATCTTTCCCCAAATCAGACCAATGGCAAAAAAAATGTAGACCTAAATTAACAAATATAATAGACAAACTGTAAATACAAACTCTGGAAGTGTGCTAAGACAACTTTCAAGACTTGTGCACCTATATGAGAGTGTTTGAAGACAAACTATTCCTAAATGATCGAAAAAATCATAGTAAAACTGGAATAAAAGAGAAATAATGATTGAATTGTTGTTGGATGATCGAGTGCTCCCCTTCTTCTCAGCAACTCTAGTATTTATAGATATCAATAGTTCCGATCGTGTCCATGGTAGTTTATTCTCTTCCTGGGAACCTTCAGATGGTCATGGCTGATCATGGCCTAATCATGGTTGCTCGTGATTGTTCGTGGTGTTCTTCCACTTCCCTTTCTCTCCGGACTTGATGGGTAGTTCCTCTCTTCCTCAATGATCCCAAGATCGTGATCTACAGGAGTTCTCATTGTGAGCTTCACTGTCCCTGATTTTCATCAATTGCTAACCCTTATCCCATGAGAACATGGATGACGGTTTTATTCTAGACGAAGTCAAATTCCTTCCTTTTGACTTTGATTCGCTAAGTCAGTTTGCTCGCTCAGCTTAATTTTTCTGGCGCAAACAATAATATATTGTATATAGTGTTGTTTAGGCCATTTCGGGTCCTTTGGGAGAATATTTGACCTAATTGAACTTGTCCCGAACCTTACTTTGTGCCTAAAACTTAATCTGAAGTTGGCAACATCAAATAATCTTGACCCAACCTGCTCAAACATTGGATCAAATGAGCTTATTTAGCTTAGAACCAATCCTCCCGAGTTGCAACCCTTCCAAAGGAATGGATTTGTTAGGTCCAAACTTCAAGGTTGGACTTGGTTTTTCTTAGCCCACAAAGTGTTTCCAAGCTCACAAGTAAAAATGGACAAATTTGAAATCAAGATTTATTTTCCTTCTAGGGTTTTGTGGTTGTCTATTCTCTCATATCCCTTCATGTATAGCTCCCGATAGGTGGAGAAAACATTTGCTCCCTATGGGTTGGCATGTGATGGTTTTTGAATTCAGCGCCTTTTAAATAGGAAGCAAATGTTCATTTGAATACCTTTTTTTTCATGGCTTTAATCCTATACACCCCATTTAATTGGTATCCTTTTTTTTATTTGGAAACTTTTTTTATAGTTTTAACCCTCTGTGCACCTAGCCTGCATAGGACATCGTCGGACATGCAAAATCCGAGACAGAACATTTGTATCCGTGCGACTTTGGGAGATCTTCTGTTTCATAGATTTTTTTTATGGGATTTTTGTTAAATCGGTTCAAAATTTTGGCAAAATTTCCAAATAATGAGGTAAAATAAATTATTTTCCAAATTGGTTTTTTTAGTGGTAAAATTGAAAAAAAAAAATAGAGAAGTAGTTAATGGTTAAAAGATTTAAATGTTTCCTCTTATACCCCAGTCTCTTCAAAGGTTGACTATAAGTAAAGATCCTTGCCGTCTATGTTGAAAAAGCTTCAAAATCTTATTACTCGAAGATCTGGGGAGTAATGAGATTGGTTACCTTAACACACACACACACACACACACACACACACACAGATAGAGAGGCATACAGATGAAATAGGAAAAGGAATCAGAGAGAGAGATAGATTCGGTGGGCCTAGGGGTATAAAAGGAAAAAATTTAACCTATTAACTGTTAACCAACTTAAAAAAGATAAAAAATTTAACCCTTAAAACACCGATTTGGATATCATTTTGCTTTATCTCATTATTTGGAAAATTTACCAAAAGTTTGAACCGATTTGGAAAAAATCCCTTAACTATCATTAAAAACCAATTTGACAAATAATTTATTTCATTTCATTATTTGTAAAATTTGCTAAAATTTTGAATTGATTTGGAAAAAATCCCTTTTTTATTTTTTTATATGGTAATGAAATTCAGTCTTAGTAAGGTTAGTGTATAATGTGGAATCATGTAAGAAAAAGCATCCATGGGTGGCTGAAGCCACAGAAACACAACCTTCATGTAGTTTAGTATATGTTAGTTATGTTTATGTTTTTGTAACCTTATATCATACAATAAATTATTTGATCTATATATATGGCAAGGGCTCTTCTTAATTTCATGAATGAGATATGTGGTATGTTGGAATTGATTACCAGCAAATCTATTAGATAAACTTATCCAATTGATTTGGACTCAATGAAAACCTAGCTAACCCACCTAAACCAACTCAACTCAAAATTTGACTGAAAAATCAACTAGCTTGCCCAAAGCTGCCCAATTCATTTATTTTTCTTGGTTCGAGTATGCATATTCAACACCATTAATGAATGGTTTTAGTTTAGGTTCGGCCTGGTCAATTGGAATCAGCTTGACCTGATCCCGAAAATTGGATACCCCTACTCTTAAAGTGAAACAGAAAAAGATAGAAGAATAAAGACCCGATGGTTGTCATTGACAAGGGGAGAGCTGAGCTTGAGCCTTGTTTCAAGTTCACATAACTGAAGCTAAGACAAGTTCACCCCAATCTTAAGGAGACAAGCTCACCTCATTCTTAATGAGTCGAGCCTGAGCTTGATACTTGTATAATGGGCCTGAGCTAAGCTGTGCAACACCCCTTCAGAAAGAGAGAGAGAGAGAGAGAGAGAGAGAGAGAGAGAGAATAATGCACAAACTAATTAAATTTTACCTATCTCCCTCACAAATGCCTCCCCGCATAGAGTGTGACCTATGGGTGGATATGAATTCACACCGCTTATGGATGACATAGATAATAAAATAAACCAAATCCGGTGTAATAATTACACCGGATTTGGCTCTCTCCTTAGAAGGGTCTTTTTCTAAAGAGGAAATCAAAATGGCTATTTTTAGTATGGATAAAGATAAATCCCCTGGTTTAGATGGGTTTTCTATGGCTTTCTATCACTCCTATTGGGATCTAATTAAAAAGGATACACTTGTTGTCTTCAATGAATTTCATGCTAATGACACTTTTCACAAGGGTGTCTTTGCCACCTTCATTGCCCTCATTCCCAAAGTTAAAGGTGTTCCTCAACTCTCGGACTATAGGCCCATTAGCTTAATTAGGAGTTTATACAAGGTCATTCTGAAGGTTCTCTCCATTAGGCTCATAAATGTAATGAATCTTGTGGTCTCTTCCTCTCTGAGTGTTTTATCAAAGGAAGGAAAATTATTGATGGCATTCTTGTGGCTAACAAATGTGTTGATTCTTGAAAAAAAGAAAGGGCTTCCAATTTAGTTTGCAAATTAGATCTTGAAAAAACCTTTGATAAAGTGAATTGGGACTTCCTTGAATGGGTTCTTTGTAAGAAATATTTTGGTTCTAAGTGGATTCAGTGGATGATTGGATGTGTGATTGAACCTTGGTTTTCCATTCTGCTTAATGGTAAATCAAAAGGTTTTGTGCATCCAGGGGCCTCAGGTAGGTAGATTCTTTATCACCATTCGTTTTCTCCCTTATGGAGGATTCTCTTAGTGCCCTTCTTTTGCATGTCATTCGTGTTAGTATTGTTGATGGTTTTAAAATTCTACGTTCTAACCTCACAATTTCCCATCTTCAATTCACAGATGATACCATCATATTTGCAAAACCATCCTCTTAGGCCATTCTAAACCTTAAATATACTATCCAAGTGTTTGAAAGCATATCCAGGTTTAACCGCAATTGGGGAAAATCAAGCTTTGCAAGCCTCAACGTGGAAAACATACATTCCCTTGCTAATATTCTTGGATGTAAAGTTGACTCATGGCCTTGAGATCTTGGCCTCCCTCTTGGTAGCCAACCTCATTTGAGTTCATTTTGTGATCCAATCATCAAAAAGGTGGATAAAAGATTGGCTACTTGGAAAAACTCTCATATTTCTATTGGAGGAAGAATCACCCTTGTTAAGGCGGTTTTATCGAATCTTCCAATTTTTTCCATGTCGGTTTTCTCCATCTTATCTAAGGTGACTAAGAAAATGGAGAAATTACAAAAAATAAAAATAAAAAAAAAATTTACTTGGGATGCTAATGGTGCAAAGAAGGACCACCTTCTTAATTTGAAGGATGTTTGTAAGCCAAAAGAAGATGGTGGCCTTAGGATTAGGAAGCTAGCTTTGAAAAATAAATCTCTTCTGTGTAAATGGATATGGCGGTTTACTATGGAGATAGACAATCTTTGACACTCCTTAATTCTCAGCAAGTATGGATCAGTTCATAATGGCCTTGATACTAATCCTATAACCGACCATAGATCCTTTGTTCTTTGGAAGCGTATTATTGATGTTTGTCATCATCATCATCTTTATCCCCATCTTTCTTTGATCATTGGTAATTGTAATCATGTTAGCTTTTGGAATGATATGTGGATTAAAAATTTTCCTCTTTCTTTTCGTTTTCCAAGGCTCTTATGTATTTTTCAGTTTTAAGAATGCCACTATCTTTGAGATTCTTTTTAATACTCCCAATGGGCTCTCTTGGAATCTATTACTTTCAAGAGATCTTTGAGTCTCTAAAGTGGACCTTCTCTCATCTCTCAAAGACTTCCTAGAACTCTTCCAACTCTCGCCTCCTCTCCATATAGATATTTTTGGCCCTTAGATCTTTCCAATCTCTTCACTTCCAATTCCTCTTAAGTCTGTCTCCCTCGTCTTCTCCCTCATTTCCCTTTAAACCTGTTTGGCATTGCATCTTTTCTCCTCGAGTTTTTGCATTTATCTGGGTTGCTTCTCTCAGCAAAATCAACACTATGAACCTCTTCCAAAAGAGGCAGTCTTACATGGCTTTCTTCTCACATTTTAGTGTTCTTTGCATGAATGATAGTGAATCAGGGGCTCACTTGTTGTTGCATTATCCTTATTCAAGGAAAATCTGGATTCATTTTCTCTCGCTTCTTCACCTCTCATGGGTTATGCCTTGTAATCTTTTCGATCTCTTAAGAAATTGGCATGCCCCTTGCTCTCATGTTCGTGGTAAATTTTTTGGCTTGTAACTCTTCATGGTATTTGCTTGGGAATCAGGAAAAAGCATAACAAAAGAATTTTTTAGGGCTCCTAAAAGTCCTCAGAGGTAATTGAAGCCATCTCCTTTGAGGTTCCATCTTTGGCTATAGCTTCCTTGGAGTTCAAGGGCCTTTCTATTAGTGATATCATCGGGGATCGTTATTCTAGTATTTTCTATGTGGCCTAAGCCTTAGGTTTGTCTCTTCTTATGTATATTTCACTCTTCTTTTATTCGTTTGGCCTTTTGGCCATTGTTCTCTTTGTTCTTTTTCTCCCGTTTATAATATAATCGCTATTCATCAAAATAAATAAATAAACCATTTGAGAGAATGCGAACTCATATAAAAAATAGAAAATAAAATAAAAAGTCTTATTTTGTGAGAAGCTCGTAAGAGATGAAACATTTATTCATGCCAACCTTTAAAAATTGAGATAGGGGGTTGAACTATTGTAACCCAGTGGTCAATGGTTCGGTGGTTGATTATCCAGTCCTATCACCTGGACTGTCTTGCCAAAAATAAAGTAAAATGTAATAAAAAGAGACAAGAACTGGACAGTTCAATGGTTCGACCATCAGAGCAGACGGTTCTTTGGCAAAAAAATTAACATTTGAAGAAAGAACTATGTAGATCTGATGGCTACCACTTCATCTCATTTGGGTTGAATTTTGACCCAAATTGATCTAAACCTTAGAAGCAGAATTTCAAATTCTGAGAGTCAACCAAGAATTAAAACCAATTCAAATCAACTCAACTATCTACGGTAGATTTGAGACATTCTCTGTATCGACACAAAACCGACCATGTCAAACTGATCAATCAACTCAACTACCTGAAAATATTACAATTTTCTTTGAAATGGTTTAATTGTATTTGTAAGTTATAATTAATACATTAACTCACAAGCCGAGTCATGAGTCATTAGATACTCGACTCGGTGGACTGCATAATTACGTCAAGCTTTTGGGTCAAAACACACTGATTAGAACTATGCAGTAATTTTACATGAACAACGAGTATTGAATATGACCATGGAAGCGAACAGCAATATGTACTTTGTAACTAAGGCCTAAAGATCATAAACCATTAAGCATAACTTCATTTGTTCACACACACACACAAGACAGAGATTCACGTAGTTTCAGCAAGATTGTCTACGTCCATTGATTCACACCGATTCCACTATGTTCAAAAGAAAGATGGGCAATTGTTTTATAGAAGTCTCCTTTTGCCTTTCTTTCATTTAACTTCGAAACCTTTCACTCGAAACTAGGGTTTTAACCATTGCATGCAAACAACTGATGAAAATAAAATCTCAAAGATAACCCCCCAAATAAAATTTAGACTAGGGTGACATATCCCATGCAATACTCCCAGTTGGTAATTAGGCTCCACCTCGATCAACATAATCAACTTGTCTGCAACATAACTTTCTAAGAAACTGTCCATCACTCTTAAGTCCATCTGAATAATTTCCGTGCGGCGTTCTAATGCCCAACAAATCAGGCTAACAATAGCCCAAAATTTCATTCCTAATCACATGTCGTGGTGCAGTTTTTCTAGACCTTGGCCCTTGCATTACTCCATACAAACAATGAATGGGCTTCAAGAAGGGTCACTCATTTTAATCGTTGAGAAAGATGTTCAAGTTGGGCCTTTCAAACAGCTTGATGCATCTTCTCCCTTCAAGCGGGGTGGGGAGAGAGGAAAAGGATGATTCAGAAGCATCTACTTGGCTATTGATATTGTTGTTTTGTAAAGTGTGCTCCAGGTACTGGTTAGATCTTACAAATCCGGATGGTCTATCTTTTCCAAGTTTCATCCTTTTATGTTAGGTTTGAAATGGGCTGCCCCAATATAATTTGCTCTGGGCTGGGCTTAGATTAGGAGGATAGGTCCATGGTTGGGTTAGTGGCCAGCCCAACGGTTCTTTAGATCCCCTTAAAAGGGGACTCACATCCTCTGCGACGAGGAAAAAGTGAGCCACCATGAGCCGAGACACAAAGGAGAGGTAGGGCCTGCAAAGAGTGTATTGGCCCCACCCCCATGGTGTCTCGGCTCATGGCGGCTCACTTTTTCCTCGCCGCAGAGGATATGAGTCCCTTAAAAGAGGCTAGGCCCCAAGAAACATGAACTCGATTGGCCAAACCTAGGCGTCCCAAAGCATTCGGACCCCTCTATTTTGCCATATCTATTTAGCAAATAATGAATGGCTTTGTGTGTAAGTTGGCGGGGGAGGGGAGGGAGGGACAGTGCTTTCAAAGTCAATAAAATATTTTTAAAATGTAATTTATGAATGGGGGCGGAAGTGCTCAATTACATGAGTTTGGTGTTGGTTAAAATGCCTATATATATATATATATATATTAAAACAGTAGCCTCAAGCTACCTTTCTCTTTCATCCACGAGGACGTTTTATCTAAGTTTTTGTTCTAAATTCTCAAAACACCCTCTCTCTCTCTCTTCTAACGTTTCACTCTCCCACTTCCCTAAAATCTCTCGTCCTCCTTGGAATCTCTCTAAAATATCTAAATCTTTGCATCCTCCTCTCCCTCTCTACAGCTATAATATGTTTTTCTATTTATTAAATCTTTGATTAATTAGTTTTCTAATAAAATCGGTAAATCAAGAGATTACAAAAAAAAATCTATTTCTACTTTTATCTCTTACCAAACCGTGTTCTTATCCATGTGAACACTCTAATTTTTTATTTTTTTTCAAAATACCCCTTTATTTATTAGCTCTTGATTTCTCATTAAACCAGTAGTGAACCCGTGCGAATTTGCATGGACAATGTGATTAATGTATAAGATTTAATATTTAAAAAAATGATACAAAAAGTATATACATATTAAAAGAAAAATTAAAGTTGTAGGTGTTAAGGTGATAATTTTTTAATAATAAAAATAAAAATTCACAATATATAAATATTGGATTAAAATGAGTAATTAGAGGATTACTAACTACTAATATTTATGGCTATGAATTCAAAAAAGAAACGTAAAAAGAAAAATCTTTGCTTGTTTCATCTAAGTGAAGCAAGCCGTGCATTATAATAGGTAAGAGAAATGGATAAAAATGCCAAATGAACCTTATTTTTGTCAATGCTAAAAAATCTAAAATAAGCCAAACTCTATCTCTTCAAAACCTCAAATACAAAATTCATTGGTGATTAAATGGAAAGTTTAGCAAAGTTTTAGAAGGGAGAGATTTTAGGGTTGAGAATGCAAAGAATTTATAAGAGAGAAGATAGAGAGGAGGGGACATATGGTTGAAAATATATTTTTTTTTAAATGGAAATTTTAGAAAGGTTTTAGGAAATAGAAAGTTTAGGAATAGGTCCCCTCTAATTTAGGAGAAATAAGTGAAGAGAGAAGAGATTGAGAGAGTGTTTTGAAAAAAATTTAGATAGATTGTCAATATATAATCACCATGTATAAATTTGCAATTAAGTGGAAAGTTTGCGAATATATTTTTTTAATAGAATTAATCAATAAATAAAAGAATTCTTATTGGCACAACCACGGTTGAAGCCTTGAAGGTGGTATCAATAAAGCAATGAAACTTTAAAATATAATGTTTTCATACTCTATGTTGGTAATTACTAAATAAAAAATTTTAATTAATGAATGTTAGGACTACAATTGATTTTTATTTTATTTTATTTTAGTTAATTATTTATCTTTTTATAAAATATATTTTAGGACAACAAATCAATTGTAGTAAGAACACCTACTATTTTTTGAGACCTACCTGTTTTAGATTTATCTAGTCGTGATTCTGTGGTAATTACAATAAATGGTAATTACAATTTTTTGAGATTGGTGATTCTATCCTTACCCTCTATTCCTTGTTCCAACTTGCGAGTTCTTTTTTATCCATCACGTTGGTTTCAATCGTAAATCTAGCGGTTCCTTTTAGCTCTGTGAGGTGCATGCTTCCGGAAGAGGAGAAAGAAATATTTTTAGGAGAGAAAGAGGATCAAATTGTGTTGGAAGGGAGATGTTAAAAGCGGTTCTGCTGATTATATTAAGAACCTTTCTATGGTATCCAACAATGCTGTTAGATTTTCCCGTTCTAAAAGAACTTGAAACAATGGACTTTATCAAATAAAAAAAAGTAATGATGGAAATCCATTAAGCAAGTCACCAGTTGCATAAACAAATAGAAACAGGAGAGGACAGGAAGACGCCTGTAAACTTAGCAAAGGGGGCGTCACAGAGGATTCAACCCGATTTAGAGGTAGGAAGAGAAGAAAAAAAAAGTTTCACCACTGAAGAACGAATCCCGTCCACCTACCTCTAGTCATTGTTTTTTATATAATATCAGTCGAATCAAACTCTCATTGATCTTGTACTTTGAATCACTCAACCTACACAGCAGCAAGGGAAAGGTAGGCTATGACAAACCATCCCAAAACGCTTTCGCTTCCACCTGCCTCAAGAACACATTGGTGCATGGAAGGAGAGATAGAAGATTTTAAAAGGGGAAGAGATTGATCGATGGGGGAAGCAAAGAGATTAGATTAGAATCTAGATTGGTCTTCCTTTCATCTCTAGGAGTTTCAAGGTCAATCACTTAGGTTTCTTTGGAAAGAGTTTGAAAATTTTCCAATACTTGTATATGTTCTATAATTGGCGAGTGTAGGTGAGATGGGTTTCTTCTTTATTTTTATTTCCCTTAACCTCCTTGATTTATATATATATATGGTAAATCAACCTCTTTGATATTAGGAATATTGTTGATACGAGAGAGACTATAGGAGAGAAACGGAGGAAGAGAGAGATTAGGTGTTTTGGGAAATTTCTAAAAAAAAAAAAGGAGGAGTTATTATTATATTTATGAATAATATAATTACCATTATTATAAAAAATTAACAAAAATGGAAGGCTTATCCATGTGACACTCTTTTAATTATGAGTGAAATTAATCCTTAGGAAAATTATAGTAAATATATGGATGAGGGGAGGTAGGAGATATTTAGTGGAAAGAGATTTTGTAAGAGATTTTAGGAGTTGAAAGAGGGGACGTGTGAGAGTATATTTGATAGAGGAAGATGGAGAGATTTTAAGAGTTGAGATTTGTAAACGTGTGAGAAAGTATATTTATTTATTTTATTTTTAAAAAAACGGTTAAGGAAAAGAGAATATAGTTGAGAGATTTTAGGAGAGAGAAAATAAGATATATCAAAAGGGTATTTTGGAAAAATTTAAACACCAAAAAAATTGATTAGAGTGTCCACGTGGATGAGAGAGAAAAGGGGCATGAGGCTACTGTTTATATATATATATATGATTTGATAACTTTAAGAAACCAAAAAATAATTAATTACTAAATACAATCAAGGGGGTGCTACGTTTCTTTCCATGTTTTCCATTAAAATTTTCAAATATTCTCTCTCTAACATCCCTTATTAATCACCGCTGTCTCTTATACAC
>JAOXJP010230995.1:0-10702 GCA_025762735.1 Platanus orientalis | reverse complement strand
ATCATTTTTGTATATGTACTTCTTAGAAAACTAGTTTAATACAATTTTTTTTTTCTTTTATACTCTTATGCTTATTCCTTTTTTTTTGTTTTCAAACTTCTAGTGGTTTGAATTGTAAAGATGATGGACTGGATCCATCCAATTAGATAGGCAGGCTGAATTAGGAGTACAAATAATATATATATAGGCAGCCTTTTTTTAACTCTTCGGGTAGCCCAGTGCACGAGGCTCCCACTAACGCACGGTCTAGGGAGGGCAAGATGTAAGTAGCCCTACCCCCATTTCTGGAGAGGCTGTTTTTGTGACATGAACCCGCGCAACCAGGGACGCTAACGGTAAGCCTTACCGTTGGGCCAAGCCACCCTTTCTTTTTTTAAATGCTTCCTAAAGTGTAATTTAAGAAACGTTTTTAGAAACGCTTCTTAAATTACACTTTACATAGAGTTTTGAAAACGCTTCCTATAGTAAACGACTTTTTGGGATGCACATCAAAAAATAGTTTGAAAAACACTCTCTATAACTATAAGATGCATTTTTTAAACGCTCCAAAAAGTGTTTTTTGTTGTAGTGGGAGATGATTCAAACCCTTTCAATATAAGAGATCCGGACTCCTCTTTATGATGTCAAAGACAAATAAATAAACATTTTGAAAGTATTTACTTAAATACCCTCCTCTATTTCATGTATTTACCAAATTATCCCTTATTACAAATCACGTCACATGTTGACTGGAACGCAAGGGACTTATCTCTATTTCAAATGGAGATAATTCAAAATGGTGACTTTTGTGTGTAATATTGTCTTGATTTTCATCCATGAAATTGGAGTTGATCCTACAACTTTGTAGTTTGAATCTAAAATTCTCTTAAGGAGATCATATTTTATATAGCTTTCTTGTTTGACTTGGGCTTGATCATGTTTTCTAATGACAACTCTATAAAAGTTTTCAATAAATGAATATGGGTTCTTTGATGGTTAAAGGGAGGGTGTTTTGTACTAAAGATGTAAAGGATTATGAGAAAAGTTTGGTTAATATATTCTTTGAGTTTTCTCTTTTAGGTTTTGATGACAATAAAGAATTGATAAGAGTGTACTCTCTTGTGTTTCTTACTTAGTGGAGCTTGTATCTCTTTCATCCCATTGCTATAATAATTTTTTCTCAACCAAATAAATTTGTTGTGCTTTTGTGTGCTTATATATATGTTCATTGCATTATTACTGCACGTGTTGATTGTTATTGGTGTGAACTCAAATCTCACCATGTGTAATATGAATTGTTTTAGCTACGTAATCCCAACAATTGGAATTAGAGCTTTCAGTTCATATTTGGGAGGATGAGAAAGAAGACCAATGTGTAGAATGTTATTCCTGGATGATTTGTTGGATTTTTTTTTCTTTTTTGTTGAGTTAAATGACATTGAATGGAGTTGTAGAGAGAACCCTGTACTAGCTCAATTGCTACAACCATACGTGGTAATTATAGAACCATGCAATAGAAATAACACTATATGAATTTAAGTTACAAATGTAGCTGTTGCAACCATAGTGCTTAGGTAGCACCATCGTACAAGTGAAAGGGAGCACAATACAATAGCTGATAAAGAAGAATAGTATAGTAATTAATAATACCAAATAGCTGTCATATATAGAGAGAGGACTACTTCCAAGTCTGTGGGTGAGTTCACAATGCTAGTCAAGGGTTCTGTCCACAGGTCTTAATGGAGTAGTTTGATATAAAATGTGGTTTTTAGTCTATGGCAATGATAGCTTGGTGTAATAGGGACTCTACAAGGCATTGACAAGACACTCTGGATTTTGTGCATGCAAAATCCATGCACAATTTGTGTTTAGAGTCTTGTGAACACTCACATCAACATTGAAAAACAATAAGATCATGCCCCAAAAATGCAAGTCACTTTTTAATGCTGATGTGAGTGTTCTCAGACCCCGACACGCATTATACATGGATTTTGTGTGCACAAAAGCCTGGTCGTTGACAAGATGGTCTTCCATGTTATAATAGATGTCAGAGGCAAATTGGGAAGACATGGAGTTGAAAATAGTCAACATGAATCGACTTTGATGCTTGTTTGACAATATAAAATGTATATTCCGTACCAAAAATATGAGATAAGTTAGAGAAGCTCTACATTTGAAAGAGCTTAACGAACAAGCTTGACTTGAAGCTGGCTTAACTTTTTATAGGTCTATACTACCTTTTGTAGGGTATGGATTGTCTAGGTTTAAATTTGAGGATCGACGTAGCAATTTCTTGTTAATTTTGAGGAGGGATTAAAACAATAATTAAGTTAAATATTCCTTAATTATAAATAAGACAATAATGACATTTCAGGGAGTCATTTGTGAAACCAGTCATTCATGAGCTTCTGTGGACTAGCTCATTCGTGAGTAGCTCACTCACTAATACCTTTCGTGAGCAGATTACTCATGAATTGCTCAAATTAGTTTCATTCATGCACTACGGCCATAGCCATTCACGTACTTTAGACTTAATTCATGCACTTTATGTTCAATTGCAAAATTTCAAGTTGTCTTTAACCTCAGTGTCTAAACTAATTCATCATAATCTAGAAGGTGTCATTATCACGTTTCTTTAGGTAGTTGAGGACTCTCATTAAGTGCAAGGGATTTCAGCCAAGCTAACTCCAAGATATAACCTAGCATGGGTAGAACCCTTATCTCTTTACAAACGTGAATGGTCTGGCAGAGATGATCAAATATCATAAGTTAGTGTTCTATATGTTTTCCCAAAAAATCTAGCAGCATAATGCCATTACAAGTTCACATAAATGAAATAATCACGTCAAAAAGATCAAGGTAATCTCTCGCAAGCGAGAGCACCGATCTTTAAGAGGAAGCTCATTCACGGTAGCAAGTGAACTCTCATAAGTGAGAGTGCCAACCATGGAGAGTGTTGCTCAAGAACCAAGCATTAGGCTCCTAAGAGATTGAGTGGTGGTTTGAGTAGGTTCAAGCATGCCATGGTTTTGGTCTCTAGTTTCCAATGTAACAAGAAGAAAAAAAAGACAATGAAGTTTTAACTCTGTGACATTTGTGCTCACCCGTCCTTTAGAGTTCGCAACTACAGTATTACCATATGGAGGTGAGCCACCTCCCATTCCTCTCTTCTTCTTCCTTGCCCTGGTACGCAATGGGGTGTTCCCATTCTCAACAGTTCAACAACTCTATCAAGAATGAAGAGGTTTTTTAAACCTCTTCCTCTTCTTCTTCAATCTTTCTCTCCCTTTCTCTCATTGGTTATCCACCATTTTTCTCCTACCTTATTTGTGCCCCATATGCATGTTATATATGGGGGGAGAGATGCTTGTGAATGAATTCGTTCACCAGCCCTTGGGAGTCTTGGCACTTTCTCCTAGGTAATGGGACAACTCCCTTTCCCTTAACCCATCAATCCATGTGACCAACTGAAGGAGAAAGAAAGAGATTCCTTTAGTTATGTGTGCAAGAGACAAGAGGGAGAGAGAAACATTGGGCCTTGTGCAAGTGGTCAACACCACTTTGACCTAAGTCACACGAGTCTGCAAGTGAGAGAATGTGTGAATGCCCTGTTTAGATGGAATTCTCCATCTTGTAAATATTAAAATATTTTAACAATCCCCCACTTATTTTAAAATTTTGAAAACAGGTATTTAATGGGCATTGAGAGAGGTCGCCGTGCATAGGTGTAGGTGGCGTAAGCCTTAAACCCACAATTTAGTGTAAACAGGTTGTAATCCATCTGAGACTTAGTGGATTAACCTTGAACTATTCTCGTTGACAAACCAACTTATCACATACAAAGTCCTCCATTAGTGAGGTTTTGCTCAGTTATTTATAGATACACGCTTTAAGGTTTGAGCATTATCCCGATTTACTAAAGTGCTCTAGAGACAACCTTAATCTCATAGGAAGTGATCAGCTTCCACAGTTAGAAATGTGAGTTTTTATCAAGGGCGTATATTAGCCCCATCCCAAATTTGGGACTCTAGATCTCATTAAGAAAACCATCATGTTCTTCATCCTTCATCATTCGTAGGTAATCAAGCATATGTTCTATAGGTACAACCTTATATATGAACATCTCATTTCATCTACAAGAAAGATCGTATGTAGGCTCACCATAGGAAGGGACACATTTTATTAATTGAAATTGTGCTTACAAGTGTGTTATATCTGGTTGTTTTCCGATTAAACCGTGATGTCTGGGTTGGTTTTCGATTTTACCTTGGATGGCCAGGTTGGTTTTCCATTGAACCTTGGACAACCAAGTTAGTTTCCTTTGAACCTTGGATAGCTCAGTTGGGTATCTACCAAATACACTTTTAAAGGCTTAATAGTCACATTCCCCTCAATGTGTTGGAGTTTTTAATTCTTGTTGGACCTTTTGATTCTCAAGTTAGCCATCACATTAATCTTACACGTTAAGATTAGCTCACACAGCCATCCATGTATAAACCCTTTTATCATGCATGCATTCCTCATATTGAACTTGGGGTTAATTTATTTTGCACTTCAGGTTTATCACCTAAAAAGTCTTGACATTTAAGTCTTTCAGGTATAAAACCTAGATTTTGTTACTAGTATCCTTCAAGCTCATGGACCTGGAATTCTATAATTTAGTGTCCATTAGGTACATTGACTTAGAATACTTACCATATGCATCAAACAAACATGTCTGAAATTCTCATAGAGTTATTCATCAGGCATTTAGCCTGAAAGACTCATCATGTGTTTTAGATACGACACTTACCATGTTTGACACTTCCTTTCATCAGGCATCACAAGCCTAGATCATCTCAAGTGGTTATAGCTTTTTGAAGGCTTTGTCTAATTTAGTGCATCCATAGGTTAGCTTCACAATCACTATTTTTGATGTCACATCCATGAAAAAATCTTATACTTTGATTCTAATGACTTGGTTATAAATTCTACTTTTTTGCATTTCATAGAGCCTCACCTCCTATCCTAGCAGTTATGAATTCAAGTGTTGAATTCGTACAATAGATATCTTTTCTTGGTATCAGATACCAACAAATCCATTGTAGATGGATTTCATAGTTCATAGCACTTGTGCATATAAAATAGAAATAGATTTTGCAATCTAGTTCTTTTTACCTATATCCCTAGTGTATCAACTCAATAGTACATGTAGTCATCATATACTTAAAACATCTTACTTTATCTGAGTTTTATGATACACTTTATCCATTAGTTATTAGACTTAATCAGATATTTGTGTCATTAGCTCATAGTTAGCATTTTCATATGATTGGTTTATAACTTATTCACAATTGGCATCAGCTCATAGCTGATAAACACAATGTCATCAACATACAACCAATATACAATGGAATGGTTGTCGTTACATGTGTACATCAAACCTTTTATGGATTTTGTCACAGTACATGTTTGAACTAGTAAAAGTTCCTTTTGTCTTCACAAAAGGTTATTCACAGAGTTATTTTGGCAATTCCTAGTGTCATTCATGTTACTTCATTGACAGAGAATTTTCAATTAGGGAGTTACATCACATGCATCTCTTTGTTGGACTTAGAGTGAATACACATCTAATCAATGAGCTTGAATCCATTGCCAACGTGAGACTTCCACATAATTCATAAAGCTAGGTGGGGAGCCACATTGATCCTTATGAGGATCTTAATAGTTTTACGCTTATTAAAACATGATTTACATTCAATTAATTGCATGTGGATTTTCTCATCGCACTCCTTGTGAGAGAGTATTTCTCATTTACATGATTTAGTGTCAAGATATTTTTTATCTCTAAACCATCACCATTCAATGGTGGTTAACCCCAAGAGCACAAGTTACTGAGCTAATCTCTTAGTCTTTAGTAAATCCGATGATGGCCAATTTAGCAATCTTGAGAACATGATTCTCAATTGCTTCACCAGAAGTGAATACACATATTCATCCAAAATTGGCTTGCCCCTTTAGGAGGATCCTTAGCTTTTATCTCATCAAGAGTAATGCATCATCCACCGTATTCATCTATAGGATTACATCATACCATTAAATAGTTGTATGATGGGTATCAGGATCTCCCTTTACCAAATAATTTGAATTATTAGTATTAATTTCAGTTAATTAAATGTATTAGACTTCTTCTAAGGTAGACATCAGCAAAGCCTCAGGTACTCTCAAGTTCTTTGATACATACATAGTTACCCCCACTATTTCTAAGCTCTTGATGAATAAAATTCATTCTAAACAGTCTTAGGACTAGACGAAGGGTAATGTCATACATAATTTGACTTGTACATTTTAAGTCTTGTTGTATCCGTATCTCACAATCAGTTCTCTTATATTATGGAGAAATGCACTTCCAACATTTAATTCACATTTGAATTTTCTCCTTTTCCATGTAAGAAGCTCACATGAAGTCGCACACATAAAGTAGGAACTTTATTTGGCATAATGCAGAGAATAAGATTACACATCTGCAATTTGTTCTAAACTCTTATCATCGCATTTTTCATTGTCAAATGCAGGATCCCTTCCCTATAGCTCCATCCATAGTGGAGAATTAGAGATAACACACAATTCTGAGTTGTATTCAGAATTTATTGAGTTCAGAAAACACAATTTCGATTAGATTCACCAATCTTGAAATTGAGTCATGGAAGCTGTGTGGTCTTCCGAATGCTAATTGTCAATTGACAATTCATTGAGATTTTCATGATCCCAGAATTTCCAGATATTTGAATATCCTTCATGTCCCAAGTTGTTATGTATCAACTTGACTGACTCAGACATAGTAAAACCCTAGTCAATGAACACACAAGGTTTAATCAATGTTCTCTTGTCAGATTTAATTGCAATGTTGAATTCGAACATGCTTTAATCTAGCACTTGAGATGATAGTCTCCCGAACGTCAATGACAACTAAGTCTTCCTGAAGGTGATCAATCTTGCAAGAGTTACTTAGAGTATGACAATCCCAGAGAGAGAATATTTCTCAATCATGTCTCTTCATTCATCCTAATAATAGGGGTAGAACACATTCATGTCATTTTATAAATGACGAATCACTCAGATACCGATGATAATTAAATTATCTCGGACCCTTTGCCATAATTTGTCATTCTCTAGGCGAAGACATGCACATGCCATGAAGAATGACATTCTTCAACCTTAGAGGTTGGATTGACCTTTTATCCTCATTACAAGGGTATCACATCACACTCTAGGTGTTCAATGACTCTTAATTAGTGACAAGTTGTGTTTAAACATACAAGTTCACATTGAGCCTTTTGAATGACACCTATGCATATCTCATTGCATGAGATGGAACGATTTAGCTATAACGTAATGTCACATTGGACTACTCGTCTAGATGTAACACATCCACATCGTTTACTAACCAAACATGGGCTTTTCAGAGTTTCCCTATGGAAACTCATATCCAGCTCCTCAATGAGCACATTGTTTTCGAGTATCCCCACGAACTTAAACAGTCTTAGCTTTCCATAAAAAAAACTGAATGCACTTGACATGTTCTTTTCTTACAAATTCACGGTTAACAACTAACTATGAAGTAATACATTCCATATTAGCAGTAAGAACATGTCTTGCTCGCAACACAATTCATACGTGTTTAAACAGCTCGAAGACACAGTGTAATACCCATATTGTATTATCAATATGTGGGGGTTTACAATTTTTTTTGGCATGCGAGTGTTAGGACAACTTTTTGCAATTGACACGGCTCTAATCATAAGCCAAATAAGATTTGACTTGCAGTCACATAGACAGAAGTCTAAATTTTGTTGTTACCTTGCTCTAATCCCTTTCGAACCGACTCAACTCTTTAAGAGTTAGACCTGAGAGGTTCGATTTTGCCACAAGAGTGAGGACAATTTGGGGAATCAATTTAATTATTATTAGGACAATTTGGGGAATCAATTTAAAAAAACAGATTTTTTTTCTATTCATCATTCACGCATTGTTCACTGTTCATCGTGCACTGTTCATTTTTCGTGCACTATTCACTATGCACTATTCACAATCGCACACTGTTCACATTTGTGCACTATTCACTATGCATTATTCACATTCGCGCATTATTCACTGTTCATTTTTTTAAACCAGTTCATCCGTAGCTAGAAGGTGTCGTTATCATGTTTCTTTAAGATAGTCGAGGCCTCCCATAAAGTGCAAAGGATTTTAGCCAAGCTAACTCCGGGATACAATCTAGCACAGGTAGAACTCTTGTCTCTCTATGAACTTGCACGGTTCGGCAGAGATGAACAAACCTCATAAGTTACTCAAGCCCATATTTAAGGTCGGGTTTTTCTAAAACTTATTATTTTAGGAATCATCCATTTTCCCAAAAAATCTAGTAGCATAACACCATTACAAATTCACATAAATGAACAAGTAATCATCTCAAGAAGATCAAGATAATCTCTCACAAGCGAGAGCACTGATATTCAAGAAGAATCTCATCCACGATCACACGTGAACTCTCACAAGTGAGAGTACCAACCATGGAGAGTGTTGTTCAAGAACCAGGCATTAGTCTCCTAAAAGATTGATTGTCAGTTCGAGCAGGTTCAAGCATGCCAGGGTTTTGGTCCATTTGTTCTTCATAGGAGAGAAAAGAAGATGGAGATAATGGAGCTCGGGAGAGATTGCATCCCTATCCTCGAAGTGTAACAACTCCAACAAGCACATAGAGAGCTCACCCTCTTTCTTTTCCTCCATTCTTCTCCCTTTTCTTCCTCTCTTTCTTCTCGTTCTTCTTCTTTTTGCTCCCTTTCTCTTCTCTTGTTTTCTAGTTTCACACACACAAGAAGAAGAACTATCTCTAATTTCCCATTCACGGTTTATATGAAGGGAGAGTGGCTCACACCAATGTGTCACATTCGCACATCCAATATGAGAGCCTATTGAAAGGTCCTCTCTCTTGTCACATCAACTGTCATCCCATGTGACATTAACCAACTAAAGGAGAGAGAAAGAGTCATTGGGCAAAGTGCATACACATGAGACAAAAGGGTTGAGAAAGAGAGGCTTTGGGTCTTGTGTATGTAAGACGAGAGAGAGAGAGAAAAAAAAAAAAAAAAAAAGGAGCATTGGCATGCCTTGTGGTAATAGTGGTCAACACCAATTTGACTGATTGTGAGAAGAAAGGGGGTGGGTGAATGCCCTTGCTCTTCTGATGACATTCACCCACCTCAAATATTAAAATATATTAACAAAAGCAACTCAAAACTAAGAATTGTGTGTGTGTGTGTGTGAGAGAGAGAGAGAGAGAGAGTGAGAGAGATCCACTCTCTAGTGAAGTATTGTTGCAAGGTGAAGCACGCCTAGACTTGTTCTTCAGCCCCGCCCAGAAGGTTTGGCAACTGGTCTGCCTCCATCTTTGGCTTAAGTTTCTTTCTGTTAAAATTAAGAAGAAAACACACACAAAGACTTTGTCCCAACGATTTGAGGTGGACTACAAAATTTTGTCTGCCAATTCACTTTACAAGGGCCGTAAAAGTCCATATCTCCGTATCTATTACCCAACTCTAATATGAGCAGAATCACCAATTCATCCCCCTATTCCAACCAGCACTAATTTTGAGAAGGCTGGATGACAATGGGTCCCCTTATTTAGTCCATGTTTGAACTGTATACGCAAACGAATGGAGAGAAATCCCATTCGGAACAATACTGACTGCTTCTTCCGAATAATAAATGGTGAATCTGCACAATTAGGAGTTTCAATCCTCTCGATTTACCGATTAAGAGAAATCTCTGTGTTACTATAATTAGCGTACAAGACAAACCCATTGAGACAGGAACTTTGATATAACAAAGAAGTAATAGAGTATATTAGTTATAAATACACTTATGTGATTGCCAACAAGATACTCTAGTCTGACTTGGAATTGGACATATTCGCCCGTGACACATCTCTTAGAAAGAGTTGTTTTTGTTCAATAGAATCTTTTCTTTTCCCATATTAAGGTCATTTGTAATTTTGTATCCATGTTTTAATCATCTTTTTCTCATCCCTGAGTTCTTTCATTGTTTTGTGCTCCTTGGGACATATAGAAGGTAACTAATGTTCGGGAAGTGATTCCAGAAGGGGTCGCGAGTAAAAAGACTTGAAAAGGTGAGGTTGTTATGTGTCTCGAGCCAATGTACTATAATCAATTTTTCTTCTGTTCAAACAAGAGCTAACGAACAAATATGATCTCCGATTTGAATTACCTTCTTTTTGTTTCGTTTCTCTTACAGATACCGTGTTCATTAAAAATGCCACAACACCAAAATTAAATGCCATATATTACAACTGGAAATTTTGAGAGAAGGAAGCAAGGGGGGCTGACTGAAGCTTCACACAATTAAACAATGTATATTTCTTTTCCCATTTCTGTATGTCCATACAATTGTACGCTTACTTGAGAAATTAATAACAAGAAAGAAACAAAATATTTTTCTTTTAAAAAAAAAAGTTAAAATAAAAGAGTAGCACCTTATTTACAAGCAGCAATAGCAGACAGAGTTCTGCATTTTCCCTATTAGATGCTTCTTCATTATAGTCAGTCAAGCTCGACTAGACTCACATTCACAGGGAGTGAGAAACTAATATATATTATTGAAAATTTTGAGAAAGTAAATCCGGGGGGGGGGGGGGGGGAAGGAAAAAAGTGAAAAATAATTTTAG
>JAOXJP010230994.1:0-10702 GCA_025762735.1 Platanus orientalis | reverse complement strand
AGAAATGTATAACATATAAAAACTTTACAAGCAATAGAGAAGAAATAAAGAGATTACCGAAGTTTTTGTCAAAATTTAGGGTTTCGGGTTCGATCCTTTGATCTGGCTTAAATCTCCCTTTTTAAACGAAATAGACTCAAATGGAATCTTAGATTTAGTCTCTAAAAGCTAAATGAAGTAAGAAATTGCAAAAAAAAAAACAAGATTTTTGAGGTTTTTGGTGAATTGCGATACGGGGGTGGTTATTTGCGAGACACGGCATGCAATACTCCCCCGTATCGTGATACTTAGGCAATTTTAAGCAAAAAAAGGCCATTTTGAACATGTTATCGCGAGACGCATGCGTGATACGTCTCGCGATATCCTATCCAGATCACGATATTTCGCTGTACATGGGGTATTGTGTCGCACACCTGCGATACTGGTACAGATTTTGAACTATGATCCTAACCTCGTTTCTTAAATTCTATTATTTGATTTCTTGGCTATTTGTGAGTTTAAATTCAATTCTTGATTTATTTTGCTTCCGCACCTTTTTTTAAATTATATGAGGCATTGGAAATTATTCTACATCAATTTTGGTATCATCTTTATTGTACTGCATCAGGAAGTCTCAAAGGACTCTAGGAAAAGGGGAAAGGAGAACTAACCGGTATAACAAATATTACCAAGAAATTTCAGTCCCATTGAACATGAAATTGCTATGCACTCTTTGCTTGGCTAAATCATATGCATCTCAATTTGCCGTATGGGTATCCAATTGAATTAGATGTTTTAGCTAATATGTCATAATGGACCTCTCTAATGAGATGCGATAGCCCAATGACCACCCATGCCGAAAAAAGTCATCCAAGTGCCATAGCTGAATTTTTCTTATCCAAGAGATGTTGACCTTTCATGCCTTCATGGAGTGGGCTAACCTCATACCAAATAAGAGGGCTTGGAGTTCCACTCTGAAGGAGTTGCCCTTACCAATAGGACTTAGGAAGCCCGATAAGGAGAATGATATTTCCACAGCTATTTTTGATATTTCCATAGCAGGATTCCACTTTAATGGTTTTTGAGAAACTTTTGTGTCCATTAAAATGGATTCTTGCTTTACAGGTGTCAAAAACAACCTTAAACAATATCTTTCCTTATATGTATTTAAGGGGAATACCTGTTCCAAAACTTATTTAACAATTTTCTTTCATCTTTTTAAAATTTTAAAGCATGTAAAGGGGCATTTGGTCATTTAGAACTTTTTTTAGAAAACTATTTATGTTTTTATCTTAGCAATCGATCTCAGTAGTGGATTTGTGGAGTTAAAAGTGTAATGTTATTCTAGGGTTTGTAAAAGAGGAAAGAAGAAGAGAAAATGGGAAATCGTATGGAGAGCTGTAGATACTCTTCCATATGTATTGACATATATTCAATAAGGAAATGGAAATACAATATAAGGAGATATTTACAAGTATGCCTCTACATACCAAAATACAGGTATACCCTTACATAGTGTACTCCCATATATATCAATACTCCCCCTCAAGTTAGTATGTAAATATTGTGCATACCAAGTTTGCCAATAATCCTACTAAAGCTAGGACTACATAGCTCCTTAGTGAGCACATCAGTCAACTGATCTTTAGTCTTCAAAGGGAATGCATATTTGTTTTCTTTGCAATTTCTCCTTCATGAAGTGTTTGTCAACCTCAACGTATTTAGTTCTATCATGTTGAACGAGATCACGGGCAATGTTAATGGTGGCTTTATTGTTACAATATAATCACATAGGGCCTTGAGAGTTAAATCCAAACTCTATAAGAAAACCACGTATCCATAACATCTCACAAATCCCATGTGTCATGGCTCAAAATTATGTTGTTGCACTTGACTAGGCTATGACTAGTCGCTTCTTGTTATGCCAAGAGACAAGGTTACCTCCTACAAAGGTATAGTAACTTGAAATGGACCACCTATCAGTCATAGATCCTACCTAATCTACGTTAGTGAAAGCCTCTATTCAAAGATCATGTCTTCTACCATACAAGAGTCTTTGATCTAGACTTTTCTTTAAGTAACGGATGATGCAATATATTGCCTCAAGATGCTTGATTGTGGGAGCATGCATAAACTAACCGCTCCAACTGCATAAGAGATATATGGTCTAGTCAAGGTTAAACAGATAAACTTTTCCACAAATCTTTGATAACTACTAATATCAAGAAGTCAACAACCCTCATTTACATGTAGTCGATGGTTGGACTTAATGGGAGTGTCACAAGGTCTACACCAGTCTTGGAGATCTTATACATTCTCGTTGAGATGGAAGGAGACCATCCTTGGATCAAGCAACTTTAATCCCAAGGAAGTATCTCAAAAGCCCCAAATCCTTGTCTCAAACTCCTTGCCAATATAACTTTTTAAGTTATCAATCTCACAATGATCATCACTCGAACATGGCACCACAAAACCTTTAAAACCATGTTCAAGGAAATTGTTTGAGACCATAAAGAGCTTTCTTAAGACGACACACACTTTCCCTTTACCGGTAGAAAACTGAAAACAAGGTGGTAGTCTCATATAGACTTCCTCTTGAAGATCACCATGAAGAAAGACATTATTAACATTAAGTTGAAACAATGGCCATCCTTGATTAGCAATAATAGAGAGCAAAATCCTGACAGAGTTCATCTTTGCTATTAGGGAAAATGTCTCCTAATAGTCTATCGCATATGTTTAAGTGTAACCCTTAGCTACTAATCTGGCTTTATATCATTCAACAATACCATTCGGTTGTAGTTTCACAGAGAATACCCATCTACACCCCACAAATTCCTTCTCTCTTGGAAGTTCTACGACATCCCATATTTTGTTCTTTTTTAGGGCCTGAATTTCTTCTTCCACTGTTCTTATCTACTGAGGTTGGGAAAGAGCTTGAGGTACACTACATGGGATAGAAACATAGGACACGAAGTAGAGAACGCCTTAAACTCAAGAGATAGGGAATCATAGCACACAGTTAGCAATGGGATGTTGAGTACAAGAACGAGTACCCTTCCTAATAGCAATGGAAAGTTGAGAATCATCAAGAGGTATAGAAGGAGCAATATATGGAGAAGAGGTGACTTGTTAGAGAGGCACATGAGAAGCAGGGGCAACTTTCTGCTTTTTTTAAACAAACACAGGAGTATAATCATTCACCCGAGCTTTCTTTTGGGTGGGTGTCATTGAGTCCTCATTTTGCACAATTCTTTGCTTTGTCTCCCCCTTGCTATGACATCTGTCAACTTCAAAGAAATACGGAGGAACATGAAGAGGAAGAGCCACCTTATCTTCACCTTCACATCGTTTTTCCCCCTAAATTTGAGGTTGGCTAGGGGAAAAGAAGGAAACAGATTTGTGGAAAGTAACATCCATGGAAACAAAACGCTTTTGAGAGAATGGATGATAACATTTATATATCTTTTGATTCAAAGCATACCCAAGGAAGATACACTAAAGCACATTGGGATCCAACTTGGAATGGTCTAACTTAGGGACATGAACCAAGAAAATGCAGCAAAAAACTTTAAGAGGAAGGGAGGAACCAAGCGCAGAACCTGAAAGAAGAGGAGTTTGGACACGAGATTTGATGAAGGATGCCATGCTGTGAGAGATAAGAGGAAAAAACAGTAGACTTATATTCTCCTCCATTATCAAAATGAAGAATACGAATCTTGACATCAAACTAAGGGCATATTTGGTTCAGATTTTAGTCCCAGAATTGGGATTCTGATTCTGATTCTCAAAATCATATTTTAGATTTCTAAAATTTGAAATGAGAATTGTGTTTGGTGGTTTTGATTTTGACAATTGAACGGCTAGTGGTAAAAGAAGAAGAAGAAGAAGAATAGGGAAATGTGACATGAAAGAGAAGAACAAAGATGAGAGAGATGCAGGTGTGGGTGGTGGCTGCACGTGGTGGCTGTGAGAGAAGAAGAGGAAGTGGTGGTGCTGGTGGTTGTAGGCAGGGCAGGTGGCTGTGAGTGGTGGTTGTAGGCGGTGGTGCTGGTGGTTGCTGATGGTGCAGGTGGCTATAGACGGTGGTGGTGGAAGAAGAGGAAGTGGCAGTGTTGCTGGTGGTTGCGGGTAGTATTGGTGGCTGTAGGCGATGGTGGTGGTGGCTGCAGGCAGTGGTGGTGGTTGCTGCAGGTACCCTGTGGAAGAAGAAGAAGAAGAAGAAGAAGAGGAAGAAGTGAGATGAGAGCAGAGACAAAGAAGTAGAAGTGAGATGAGAGAGAAAGCAGAGAAGAAGAAGAAGAAGAAGAGGGGGAGAAGCAATGCACGCCCAAAATCAGAATCATAATTGAGAATCGGTCTTCAACCCGATTCTGATTTTGAGCCGATTTTGATTTTATTTTGTCAAAATCGGCAACCAGAATCTAAACTAAATGTCAAATGCACCCCCAGAATCGATTCTTGGCCAGAATCAACGCTCAGAAGATATTTTCTGACATACCTAAGGGTTATACAGTTAAAATTTCATACAATTTGATTAGGATTTTCTTAGTCAAATAAAATTTCAGAAAACTTAGGCCCTTTTAATGGAGTTTTAATGAAATAGAAAGGAATCTTTGAATTTTAAGAGAACAAAAGGAAAACAGAGAATAAAACAGGCAAAAGAATATCAAAAATAGAGTTTAGAAAGAAATTAAAATGAAAAGAAGAAAAGAAAGAAAAAAAACCCAAAATTGTTCTATATTTTTTGACTAAAAATCCGAAAATTATCAAAATGCCCTTCTATCATGTCAGATAATTCTGAAAATTTTAGGGTAGATTCTGACATGTTCAAGGGTTCTACATTAAAATTTTATCGGATTTGAACAAGTTTTGATTAGCCAAATCATGAAATTTTCAAAAAATAGAAGGTTCTTTAATGGAGGTGTTGCTGAAAACCAATAAAGAATCTTTAGAGGAAGAAGAAGATAAGAAAGAATATAGGAGAGGAAAAAGAGAAAGAGAAGTAAAGACTAAGAGAGAAGGAGAAGAGAAGAGGGGATAAAGAGGGAGGGTGAGGTGGATACTTACAAGTGCACCTTGGTGTGCTACAATCCTCATGGAGAGAAAGGGGAGCCTAGGAGATGGCATCAACCCTTGGAGAGGAAACATGGCCACAACTACATCTTGGGAAATCACCAAACAATTCAACACAATTCTTAAAATTCTTCGCTATAAAATATGGGGGATTCCCTTCACAATGTCTCTAGAAGACTTTGCTTAAATTGTCTTTAGAACCATAACTTTCTGCTCTTGGGTTACCCACTTATATCTGTAAAACCTTTTTATATGCCCTTTTGTCTGTATGCTTACGAAAAAAAATTAGGTATAAATAGTAGCTATATAAAATATGCTCGAATTCTTGGTTGTAAGACTGACGAATGGCCTTTCAAGTATTTGAGATTACTATTGGGAGGAGTTCCAAAATCCATGTCTTTTTCGGACCCGATACTTGAAAGGATTCAAATAGATTGGCTTGTTGGAAGAGATCATACCTATCACTAGGGGGTAGGATCACTCTAATCAAAGTTGCATTATTCAACTTACCTATCTAATATATGTCCCTCTTCAAGATGCCTTCGAAGGTCATTAATCAAGTGGGAAAATACCAACAGGATTTCTTGTGGAAGGAGGGTAATGAGAAGAATGACAATCTGGTCAAATGGAAAAAAGTGTGCCTCCCTAAAACTAAAGGAGGTTTGGGAATTGGAAACATTAAAAAAAGAAACATTGCATTGATGGGTAAATGGCTATGGGGATTTTCTACGGTAGGAAACACTTTGTGGCATTCCACAATTTCACATAAATATGGACTCCATTTAAATGGGTGGGATTGTGTTTCACACACCACTGCCAATTGGTCTCTAATATGGAAAAACATTTTTCGGCTATATCCCTTGTTCCTACCCTATACTAGGTTTGTCCTTGGCGATGGAGGATCAATTAAATTTTGGAAGGACATTTGGTGGGGGGATTTAAATTTTGCCTCTTTATATCCTCACTTATTTTGTATCTCCCCTCAACAAGAGGCAATGGTGGCCGACATTCTTTCCAATTCCGCCATTAGGTTATCTTGAAACCGTCTTTTCACTAAAGAGCTATTTGATTGGAAGGCTTAGACAGTCACTTCTTTCCTAGATTCCCTTTATGATGTTTTTCTTTCAAGATTGGCCTTGGACAAGAGGATTTGGATCCTTGAGTCTTCTAGGAATTTTTCTTCCAAATATTTCTTTAATGCTCTTTCTAAGTCTCATAATCTAATGCATCTTTCCTGCATCATATGGTTTGAAAACCTATGGTATCGTTAAGGGTGAAAGCATTCTCATGGACTGCAATGTTGGCCCGAATTTAACATAGTGAATAGGCTTCAAAAAAGGAAACCATTCATGCATCTCTCTCCTCAGTGGTATTCATTATGCAAAAGGGATGGGGAATTTGTTCACCACATCTTCTTCCACTGTTCTTTCACTTTTGAGGTATAGATATATTTCATATCACGTATAAGAGCCAACTACAATGTGTAACAAAAAAGGAAGAGAGAAAACTATTAAGAACCATTGAGACAAGTCCAACTAGTCCAATAATCATCAAAATGGATTTTCTTAAAACTCTATGTTTACTATTGACAATCCAAGACACTGATGAGCTTCATCCTTAAATATATGATTATTTCTTTCTCAAGTTTTAGCTTATAAACAGGTGGTAGGATTCTTAAAAAAGGATACGACCTTTGTTCTTAAAGCTTTTAGGGTCCAACCCAAGAAAGTTCTATGAGCTTCAACAAGAAAGTCTAGGATACACTAAATAAATAAAGGAATCCAACTCAACTGATGTAGGATGGTCGAGGGAATCACAAATTGAAAGAAGAAAAAGAGCCCAAAATTCGAATTCTAGAAAATCTAGGAGTGATGTGAAATTACAAAAATACCCTTGGATTTGCGTCATAAAATTCTGTGCTCTAATAGGATGATTCTTGGGTTCACATTGTACCACTCTTCCAAATTTCAGCAAATTTGGATGAGTTTAAGTATATGAAACTATATGTACAAGTTTGTTGTTTTTAGGTTTATAGAAGGAAACCAGGAAACACAAGAAAGAAAGATAAAGAAGCGGGAAGAAGAGAGAAGATAGGAGAGAAAGAAGGTAGAATGCTCACCTCATGTGAGAGGTTGAGGGAGAAAAACCTAGGATACCAAACCCACTTCAACACACGTGTTTTCTTTTCAAATATTCATCTTCAACTTTGATTTACTTAATATGTAGGACCTTACATTGAGAATAAAATAAAATAAAATCTTATTTTCTAGATCTTCTAACTAAAATAGACTTGTCAAATTATAAAAAAACTTCTAAAAAAAAAAAGAATCTTAGTTGACACAATATTTGGCTTGTTGGCCAAGTTATTGGGTTTTACAAGATCTTAAACAATCTCCTAAATTATTTTCTACAATCTTGGAAAAAATATCTCCAAATATTCTCCACAATCTTGGAGAATATTGGACCAACGAATTGGCATTGTGGGTCTTCCAAATATTCTCTAAAATCTTAGAGAATATTGGAGATATCTTGTAGTTTATATTGTGGGGTCTCCTTGTTCACTTTAGAGAGTCACAAGAGGACAAATAAAGGGGCTGTCGTCCAACCACTTTTGTGGGTTCCATGGGCTGAGGTGGCAACCCATAAAAAGACAAAAATGCCACCCAACGACTAGTCATTAAATCCCTAAAAACCCCAAAGCTTTTCAGTCATATTACAAGTATACCTTTGAAAATAAAATCCTATTCTACCCCTTGGAAAACATGTTTTATTCAAGTGGACACTCCATGGAAGACTAACTCTACACTACTGGACACTCCATGGAAGACTATCATGGTCTTCCAACTTCTTGACATTATATGCTCCCGCATCATCAACCTCCCTCTTAGAGGGACAATTAAGAAGATGACTTATTGACTCCTTGCAGCCTCACAAAGCACATATTAGTAAGGCATTTATCTGACAAGATAATCCATAGTCAATATCTTATTTGAAGTCATTATCCAAGAAAATGATGCCACTTTGCTAGGTGTAAGGCACCACTACACAACTCATGCTAGAAAGGAAGGCGGTTATGTAATGCCCCAAAATCCAATTACTAGATAAGATGTTGGAGTGTTAATCTCTTTATACTCTTATTCTTATTTCCTTTACTCAAGACCATTCGCAACGGAATATTATAAAAGGTGGGTCCTTAATTTTTTTTTTTCTATTATCTTTTCTTTCTTACTTTATTCTTGCATTTACTTAGCCCATTCATTATCATTCATAATTGTAACTGAAACCAACTTTTAATCTAAACCATTACCATGTGCGGCGGAATCTAACTTCTAAATCATTATCATAGTAAAAGGAAAAGTAATCATTTAAAATAAAATCCTTTCAAATAGTTTTTCATAATTAAACCTAAAATCAAACTTTCATAACCTCGTAAACATATCAATCCTCAACATGGGTCCATAAACATAAATTGAAATAAACGATATAAACATATAAATAAAATAAAGAACAAAAGTAGATCTTCTAATCCATCTTCTCTTTGTACTATATCTTGTCTCATAGTGCTTCATGGGTACACCTGCTAACAATATATATATATATATATATAGAGAGAGAGAGAGAGAGAAAGAGAGAGAGGGAGAGAGAGAAAGAGAAAACTAATCTGAAAAAACAATATTATGGATGGGTGAATCCATAGCTCGCAGGTAATAACATAAAGGCTACAATAGAATATTAGTCAAGACTTAATACAAATATTTTCAAAATAAACTTTAATAAAAACATGAATGAATTGATATTTCTAATACATGCTAAAAACTCTTCATGCAAATTCACATTTTCTTATACAATGACTTTATAATCAAAACTTATCTTATTTCTCTTTATTCTTATCTTATGCTCATACTTATACAAACTGAAACTTAATATTTATATTTATCACACAAAAATCTATCATTCTTATACCAACTTTATTTATGAAACTTATAAACTTCAAACACCTCTTTCATCTATGATCCCCCTAAGATCTTCAAAACGCTAATATTCACTTGCTCTTAACCATCTAGTGGTCTCTTAACACAATCATATAACCTATCTCATATTCCACTCATCTACAATCTCTAATGTACTTTTTAAAACATATATTTCTACAATTTTGAAGATTTTCAACATATAGTGCTTATTTCACATACAAAACCTGTGAGTAGGTCTCTATCTCAGATACAAAACCTTTGAGGGGGTCTTTGAATGATCCTCACATACAAAACCTGTGAGTAGGTCTTTATTTTAAATTCAAAACCTCTGCGGGGTCTCTGAATGGTTCTCACATATAAAACATGTGAGTAGGTCTCTATCTCAGATACAAAACCTCTGAGGGGATCTCTGAATGATTCTCACATACAAAACCTACGAGTAGGTCTTTGCCTTAGATACACACTTCTGAGGGGGTCTCTGAATGATATTCACATACAAAACCTATGAGTAGATCTCTATCTCAGATACAAAACCTCTGAGGGGGTCTCGGAATATATAACCACTATGGTGTCCATCTCTAGCTACTACTCTCTCTGAACCATATAATCCGCAAGGGATCTCTAAAATAATAAACCACAATGGGTTTCTTAATCACTAACTTCTTCAAATATAATCCTTAAGGTCTCTAAATCACTCATAGCTTTCATGAATCACCTTACTTCCCTCTCATCTTTAAATACAAATCGCACTAATTTTTATGAATCATACTTTTTATCAAAGTGTACTTCTTAATACAAAACAATCACATGTTTCATTATACTCATAATAATAATCTCATATATTATCATAAACCAAAATTTAACATGTTATACCATTTATAATCCCATTCTATAGAAGGCTTGAATAGAAATAATACATAACTAAGCATGACATAGTTCACAATTTAACATTATATGCATGTATGCATGATCCTTTATAAACTTAACTTTTCTAAGAAAACCAATTTTCTATTTTTTCAAAACTTATAGTCTTATTAATACTCATATAAAATCATAGTTGGTTCATCTTACAAAAATAGAGGATTGTTTGACTCAATCTAAGCACAAACTAAGAATTGTGCTTCTTTAAAATCAGTGTTCATACTTATACTTGTAGAAAATCATATATGTCTTTTTAATCTTTAATCCAGCTTTAAGTAATATTAGAGTTCTTTTTCTTAACATGGTTGAAACAAGCTAAACAATTGAAATTTTTTTCTTAAAGTAATAAAACATTATTAGAAATGAAGAAAACTTGAGAAAAACTTATAGAATTTATAACGTACAAACTTATTAGTCTACACATAAAGACTTTCTAATGATTCATGGCTTAAAACATGGTAAATCAATTTTTCAAAACTTGAACAAAGCTCTAAGAACCTAAACAAAGAATAAAAACATATAATCTGTATGCAATTATTTGTATCATTCACAAAACTTTCAAACTTCTTATATTTTTTAAGAAAATTAGGCTTAGAACATGAAGGATCTTTTAAAAAACTTCAAACAAAGCTCTAAGATCCTAAACAAGGAACAAAACGTGTAAACTTTATGTGATTATTTGCTTCTTATTGCTAAAAATTGGATTCCAAAGCTTGTTGTGTTTATAAACCTTTTCCTCTTCCAAAACCTAGTTT
>JAOXJP010230993.1:0-24695 GCA_025762735.1 Platanus orientalis | reverse complement strand
GTGATAATGCTCATTTTGATTATGATAATTATGTAATTTTAAGCAATTATCATTAGACCCCTTTGTAAATTAGCCTTTATGGCACTCAGGTACCCAATCACTAGGTTACATTAATAGGTGAATATGGTTTTAGTGCCCAATGGTTATTTATGGATTTACCCTTTTTGGTCTGGAAACCCCTTTGTGGATAGGTCTTTATGACCCTTAAGTACCAAATCATAGGATCACATTAATAGGTGAAGATGATAGGTTTTACCCAGAGATCCTTTATGGATGGTCCTTGTGACCCTGGAGACCCTTTATGGGTTGTCTCTTTTTTGGGCTTAGAGACCCCTTTATGAGTTGGTCTTTATAACTCTCAAGTACCCAATCACTAAGTTACATTAATAGGTGAAGAAGGTCTTTTGAATTGGTCTTTATAACTCTAAAGACCTATTCGTGGATTGACCTTTATGGCACTCAAGTACCCAATCACCGGGTTACATCAATAGGTGAAAAAAGTATTTTGACTAACGAATCCACTTATGAGATATTCGTACAAGCTTTGGTTTTATCGGAACCCTTTTTGGGTTGATTATTTGCATTTGGTTTTGGTTTTATCGAAACCCTTTTATGTTGATTATATATGCATTAGGTTTTATTTTTATCGGAACCCATTTGGGTTGATTACATGTTTCATTTTGGATTTACCAAAGTCTTTCATAGGTTATGTTGCATCTAATTTTAGTATTTGGTGGAGACCCTTATGGGTTAGTTTATAGTTTATGCATGGTTTGGTTTTATTTTAAAAACCATATGATTATTTTGAAATCAAATTTATATTTTGAAATCATAGTAAGGATATTTGTATAGAACTCTTATTGCATATGCATTTGTATTTGAGATTCCTTACTCTGTTTCAATTATATATATTGCTATCATGCTTGACTTGGTTCCCTTTTGTTGTATATGTTGTATGCCCTCTTATTGAGCCTGTCAAGCTTACCCAAATTGACACCATTTTTTCAGATTGATATTGAAACATTGGTGTACATTAGAATCACGAGGAGTTTAATTGAGGATAAGGCTTAGGAGACCTAGTCTATTATTGTAGATATTCTTTTGTTGTGGCTAGGTGTTGCGCTTAGTTTGTTTTCATTTGGGCATGTACATACTTTTAGGGTTTTACCTATGTTAGAGATGGATTTTATGAGACTCTTGTTGATGGATGGGCATAGACCCCTTTTATGGGGATTATAATTTTAGTGATTGCCTCATTTAGGGAGCCCTTTTTTTTTTTTATAAATGTATAGCATGTGAATTTCTTGGATAAATTACCCTTTAGATGAGTGGTTTTAATTTCCGCTGCACTTGGTTATACTATATTGGATTGAGATAATGTTCCATTGCACTATAGACTTATGGATTCGTATTGATAATAGTTATTTTGCTACGTGTTGGTAATATAAGGGATGAATAAATGATAAATCTGATACTATGTGTAAATGAGAATGGTTTGGAATGTATGTACTTTCTTTCGTTGCATTTTGAGTAATGGGACTTAAAGGATTTAATTTAGATTAAAAAATATTTGTACAAGGATAGAAAGGACATGGTAACACTTTGAAAACATGATCTCCTCATAGTGAGATATGGGTTTGGGGTGTGCCATCCAATGTCCAATCTGGATTTGGGTCCTAAACATGACCCGTGGATTCGGGTCCCAAACACGACCCACGGATCCAACTCATGACAATATTTGTATCAGAGCCCTAAGTTTGTAGATAATGTAGACAATCCGAGTCATTTTGGAGTTAATGGATGAGTTTGGATAAGTTAGCAGAAACTTAAGGATTAATTGATAACTTATACTTGATGTTTTTTATTGAGGAATTCCTACACTTTAGAAATATTGATCTTGATGGATATGAGTACTAAAACTACTATTTGTTTGGTTTTTAGGAGAAAGGGATGTGATGGATACAAGTACTAAAACTATTGTTTGATGGATACGAGTACTAAAACTAAAATCTGACTTGATTCTTCCACTACCGCGCAACCGGATGGCGATGACTTGGCCCGGGTATTGGGAGCTATTAGGGAATTGGTTGGTGTGGGCAAAGAGCATGTTTACTAATGGGGGACAACCCCTTAAGAGGAATGTGGCTGGTGGCAGTGATGCTTATGAGCGATTTTATGGCATGGGACTGTCGGAGTTTATCGGGGTATTGAGAGCTATTAGGGAATTAGCCGGTGTGGTAAAAAAAACATGTTACTAATGGGAGACAACCCCTTAAGAGGAATGTGGCTGGTGGCAATGATGCCTATAGTGATTTTGTCTCATGGGATCATCAAAGTTTATGGGGACCTTTGATCCCGTGGAAACCGAGAACTAGCTTATGCTGTTAAAAAAAAAATTGTGTTGTTATGGGTTGCTCAAAGGAGTAAATGGTTTCCCTTACCACATTCATGTTGAAGGGAAATGTGGAACATTGATGGAGAGCCACCAGAAACAGCCTGCCCTATGATATGGATGAGCTCCTCACTTAGGAGGTTTTTTGTATGCTTTCCACGAGTATTTCATTTTGAAGGACATAAGAGACGAGAAGGAGGTTGAGTTTTTAGAAATCACTCAAGGGAAAAGGATTGGGCTTAGATAAAAGGCTAAGTTCACAGAGCCAATCTGCCATGCACCTCGTATTATTGGTGATGAGGAGATGAATGCTAAGAAGTTTCAAAGGGGACTTAGGCCTTCTATTTGCACAAGGATGACAACATCAAGGTTGAGGAACTTTGCTGAGGTTGTTAAGTTGATGAGGTTGGTAGAGAAGGATTGTTATGAGCTTATTGAGAGCCAAGACAATGGCTTGAAGCATCCTCAGCCTGGACGACCTAAAAGAGGAGAGAAGGTTGATGGGACAGGCAAGACAAAGATGGTGAAGTAAGCAGATCGAGACAAGAACCTTGTGTCTAAAATGCGGTAAAGTTCATAGCAATGTGTGCTATCATGAAATTGGTGCGTGTTACAAGTGTGGACTGGTTGGCCATGTGATGAGAGACTTCATTGCATGGAAGAAGGATTAGGTAGCCAAGTCCGAGGAAGGGAAGCATAATGCTAGTGTCCAAGGGTGGGTGTAAGCCATTACCGAGTAGGACGCTTAAGCATCCAAGTTAGTATATAGGTATACTTTGTTTTTTCATGATACAAATATTTTGATTGACCTTGGATTTACCCATTTTTTATTACATGTGACTTCATAAAACATGGCAACTTGTAATTTAATGGCAGATATGGCCCTAAACAGAGCGGAATGACCGAACAGGATTTATGTAGCCGATCCCAAATAGTTGGGATAAGGTTGTTTGTTGTTGTTATGCAACTTCATGAAACATGCAGATTCTTCGCCTAAGCTGTTAGACTATGTGTTGAGTATTTCTATACCTTTAGGGAAGACCATTTTAACTGAGCTGGTTTATAGATCTTGTGTATTTAATATTAGAGATAGAGAGTTGTTTCCAAATCTGATTTTGCTTAGCATTGAGGATTTTGATGTAACACTAGGGATAGATTGGCTGGCATGTAATACCTTGTAATGCATTAGAAGAGTACAAATGTAATTAAGCATATGTAAGGGTAAAAAAAAATTGAACATTATTAAGAAGTCGATTGTGGTGTTTAGGACCCAACATAAAAAATTAGAAGTGAGCAAAACAAAGATAAGTCATGAACATGTCAAGTCCTAAAGTTGCCCCAAGAATGTATTTAGGGTAATTTCATAGGCAAACATGTACTAATCCCAAAATAATTTAAGTTCAAATGATGCATTATTGAAAATCTCTAGGAGTCTATTTTTCAATGTCTCAAATGGTACATAATTTAGAATTTTCTAGAGAAAGTTATAGTCATTTTCTCAAGAAGTATAAGTGTTGAGAAATTAAGGAGTTCTTTAGAATTCGTGACCGATCACAAATCTCGTGATGGGTCATGAGCATGACCAATCAAAAGATCCTAGATGGGTTATGGGCATGATCAATCACAAACAAGGATCACAACTCTTCTCAGAAGTTATGTAAAATTCGTGACCAATCACAAATCTCATGATTGATCACAAGATCCCTAACGGGTTACGAGCATGACGATCACAAGATCTTTGATCGGTCATGGGCATGATGGTCACAAATCTCTTGATCAGTCACAACTCAAAAATCTAGAAAAAAATAAAACCATGTATGAAATAATGTGGCACACTCTGATTTGGCTCTCACATGTGTGGGATTTCAATTGTGACAAAATATAACTACTTTGTGGCCTCATTTGGGTCTAAAAAATCATTTAGAACATAAAAAAAGAAAATTGGGAGGAGGGGTATCTTCTTTTCCAAGTGAATTGATAAGTTGCTAGAGCTTAGATCTAACCAAGATTAAAGTTTATTTACATTTCTTACCTTTTGATTATAGATTTTAACCATGAAATTGTTGTTTATTCTTAAAGAAAGAAAAAACATAAAAAAGAACAAAAAATTGTGGAAGAGGAGCTTCTTGGAAACAAGGTTTAAATCTATTGGTGAGTGGATATGCAATTTATGCACACTTTTTCTTTCCTAAAAGCTTAGATTTGTTGAAATAATCTTTAATTTAGTGGATTTATATCCAATCTCAATGAGTATGCTAATTTTCATATGTAGTACCTTGGTTTCATTGATTTATGTGAGTGGATATGCAATTTATGCATACATTCCCTTCATAGGATCCTAAATTGGTAGAAGATAAGCTTTGATTTGGTGGATTTTACATCTATTCTTCACGAGAGTGTTGATTTCTTTGTGTTGGACCCTAGTTCCTTTGATTTGAGCATGATAGGAATGATTCTTTTACATTATTTTCATGATTTTCTAGAATTTGGAGCTAATTTTATGATGTTAGTATCTTTGTTAAGTGAGCTTGATGATCTCTACTCCATTTTGAAAGGTTTTGTAAATAAATTTATATGAATTGGATGGTTTAGAAAGTTTTATGTGGTGTTTCTTGATTCACCCATTGATTTCCCCTTTGAGATTCTGAATTCCTTATTCTCTGCCTATTTGTTGAATTTTCATATAAATAGTTATTCATGATTTACATGTCTCTTGGATGCCTTTGGATTCTTTGCATGAACCTGTTATTCACTTTGATGGATTTCTTTTATTTTATGTTAATCCATATTGATTTGGGTTAATTCTATTTATTCTCATGTTAGAATCTTGGAATTTGATGTACTACATTGGGTTTTCCATTTATTGGTAACTTTTGGTGGTATGAGCATGTTGCTTTTAGCATTATTTACATTGGTATTTTCATGCAACAATTTATTTTGATTTCTACATAAGTTTTGGAGCAATTGGGCTATATGGTTTTTTATTGTGGACGTATTTGACTTGAAAAGGTTTTCACATCCATGAGTATTCTACATGTTCTTTGAATTGGGTTAAACATCTTCATTTGCATTTTGATAATTGACTTATTACATGAGATTTACATCTTTGATTTTGTTGACTTTTTTATGAATTGGGACATATGAATACCTTTTACATAGCATACTTATGTAGTAGTTACAATGACTTACATAAGCACAGACTTAATAGATCGGTTTTAGACATTTAGATTTGATATGATACCCCTAAGTGGGTTGGTCTTTACCACTCTCAAGTAGCTTACTGTCAGGTCACATTAAAGGTGAAGAGACACTTATTGTCCAGCGATATCAAGTACCTTACCATCGAGTCACATCAATAAACAAAGGGACACTAGTTGTTTAGTTATCTCAAATATCCTGTCATCGGGTCACATCAATAGGCAAAGGGATCATACTGCCCAGTGATATCAAATACCTTATTACCAGGTCACATCAATAGGTGGAGAGTTACTAGTTATCCAATTATTTAAGATACCCTACCACCAAGTCACATCAATAGGTGAAGGGGCCATACTGTTCAACGATATTAGGTACCCTATCATCGGGTCACATTAATAGATGAAGGGACACTAGTTGTTTAGTTATCTTAGGTATCCTATCATCAGGTCACATCAATAGACAGGTTTCATATTGCCCAACGATATTAGATACCTTACCACCTGATCACATCAATAGGCGAATGGATACTAGTTGTCCATTTATCTTGGTACCCTATTGCCAAGTCACATTAATAAGTAAAAGAGCCATACTGCCCAACGATATTAGGTACCTTACTACTTGGTCACATCAATAGATGAAATGACACTAATTGCTCAATAAAACCTCAAGTACCCAATCATCAGGTCACATCAATAGGTGAAGACGACCTTAATGGTCCAATATATTTTGTGTTATGATTTATCTGAGACCCAATATGCGTTGATTTCCATTCGGATTTGGTAGTTGTCGAAGATCTTACTTGGGTTACATGATTTAGTTTTGTCAGAGACCCTACATGGGTTATATGTTTTGGATTTGCTAGAGAGCCATCATGGTTTATTTGGTTTTGGATTTATCGGGAAACCTTCACGGGTTTATTTACATTTGTTTTCAATATTTGATGGAAACCCTCATGGGTTAGCATATGATATATAATATATAGCCCATGGCATATAGCATGTAACATGTACACGATTGAGTTTTGGTTTACTTTTGACATTCATATGTTTATGACATGTACATACCTGCATCATAATAAAGATACATGCATAGTATATTTGATGCACTCACATACATACTTTAATTCACTACTTTATCTTGATTCATCATCTTTGCTATTGTGATTACCTTTGGCTTCATTTGTGTTGTATAAATTACTCCGTTGAGCCCATTAAGTTTACCTCAATTGACACCACCTTATAGATAGAGACATAGATGACAAGTTACCTTAGAAGCCATGTGGGATGCGGTAATGTGAAATATTGGATCAAGTGTTTTGACTTAATGATCTTTTATTTCATTTATGTCTTAGTTGGATTTTAGACCAAAAATATTTACATTTTATTTCATTTGAGATATATATTATCAGCTTGTGAAAGCCTTATTTTGGATATGGATTATCTTTAATGTCATATGACTGAAGAACCCTTTTTTGGTCTACTTGTTGTTTGCTCTGATGCTTGGGGTTGTAGGAAAAGACCGGACCTTGTGCCCACGTGGCATTGGCACACCCACACACCAATTTCTAGCCAATAGGATTGTAATGGGATGAGTCAAATGGATGCCTTAGCCCACTCCAACCCTAGGTTTTCTTAGTGTGTCAATGATCTGCATAGTCATTTGTATCTGATTCATAATCAATCTACTTAAAGAAAATATGGATCTATATGTATTTGCTTCGATTAAATATTAGATTTGTTTATAAAAATAAATCTGCTTATAAGCAGACCAAATACGGATATATATGTTAATCCACTCCAGTTAAATATTTGTACCTGTTTAAGTCAATATATATGCATATAAATTTCATGTGTGTGTGTATATACATATATAATCAATTGTTATAGATTAATATTTATATTATAATACCATAGGCCATGCGACATGAAATACAATATCTTAATACCTTAGCCCTAACCCATTTCTCATCTTCTATTCCCATTTTGTATAAAAGAAAGCTTAGACCTTAGCTAAAACTTCACCAGTAGCCAATTTTCCTTTGGTTTGAATTCCAATGATCATCTTCCATCTCTATAGTTCTTATGTTCCTATTGTCTTTGTGATCTTTGTCGTCGTCATCATCATTTTCACACCCGTTCTTGAATCAACAACACAACACTCTCTAACATTGTCTTTTTCTTCTTCTTCTCCTTTCTTTTCTAAGGTATTTTAGTCTTTGCTATGCTTCTTGTTATTACTAATAGTTCCATCCCACTCTGGTACTCTTTTTCACCCTATATTTATAGTCCTAAAATATTTGTGTCATCACTAAAACCCAAAAATTTCTCCTAGAAAATGTAATTGATATATGGATTTGCACTTTACTGAATATCATATTAAAATCCTATTTTTAAATATCCACAAGGAAGAAAATGTTATGTGATGACAAAGTGTTTGTAGTGTTTATGGTGAATTATAAGCTCACACATATTGTGTATCGGGTTAAAAAAGTGTTATGGCGTGAAGAAAAACACCAAATTCAAAAACATATCATGTGTCAATCAATGACAAGCCTACATAGACCTGTGTCAACATAGGCAATCATTCTCCTATCCACAAAAGATATCTGAATTAATGTTCTATATTTGGTAACTAAATGGATACGAATTCAGATATGCTTATATTTGCTTCATATTGAGTCCTTTTACAGCCCTAAGTTTTTTAGCAAGTTTCAGGTTAAGTTTTGAAGTATAGGAAATGAAACTATGTTGGGTTAGGTAGGATTTTAGGTGTGTGTGTTTTGTTGGTTTTTTTTTCTTTCTTCAATTTCTTCCGGTCCTGGGTAGGGGTGGGCATGGGCCGGGCTTGGGTTGGGGCGTTGTAAGCCCAACCTTGTAATTATAGTATGAGCTCGGGCTTAAGTTTAAGCCCAAACTATTTTTAAAAACTTAGGCCTACACCCAGCCTTAGTTAATTTATCAGGCTCGGGCTAACCCATGAATTTAAAAAAATATTAATTTTGGGATTTAGGTACAAACTCCAAACATATTATGTAATAAGTAATACTTTAACCAATTGAGTTATAAGATTTTATTCAAAGAGGATTTCCTTTAGCACTTTTAATGTAGTGGGGCGTCGGGTGACATGTAGGCATTAAAAGTGAAAAATACCCATAAGTGATTATTTTTTGCAATTGTTCATTTTTTCCTCCCACGTGTCATCGGGTGCCCTAGTGCTTTAGTCGAAGTATGGTTAAAAGGTTGTAGGATTTTCTATAAAAATTATTGATTTTAGTAATAGTCAAATTAAACACCTTTTACAAAAAGCTCCGTTGGTTTCTTTGTAAAATTTTGTTAGTAGGTAAAACAAATCGAATGTAAAATTTTGTAATACAAATTTTTACCTCTCATCTATTTTCAAGTGTTTGTTTAGTCAATGTAAATTAAATAGTAAAATAAGTGATGTCAAAACAAGAGAAGGGGATTGAAGCCCACTAACGAAGTCTGAAACTTTCAAGTAACACATTCCCATTCCATAAGCTAGGAGGTGGACGCAACGTGAACCGCTCGTTCAAGTTTCAACTTGTAGGCAAAGATCCCCACAGAGACGATACGGGAAGAGAGCTTAGGAGGGTAAGGCAGGAACATGTATTGTTCAATTGCAACATGGTCATAGTTGCAGGAAAATTGTCAATCCCACCTTTATCTTACATCCCATGGGTCTTTTGGATCCACAAACTCAAAAGTCTCTGATGGGAAACCACAAATTGGCTGTGTATCAATGTAATTACAAATACTCATGTCAACGCACCACCCAAAAAACCTGACATTGATCTAAAACAACAGCCCACCTGTCATTAGAGAGTCATGTATACCCCTAACAGAGCTGTAAATTCTCGAATTCTCGTCAAAATCTAACTTTACAAACCAAAGAACATCAATACCCTCTCTGTAGTCGCCGCTATAAACCCTAACAATAGGGATAAAAAAAACGCCAGAATTCTAATCAATTGGAAGGTCAAGCTCAGGGACGTTAAGTTTGCAGCAAACGTCAAATTTAGACTTGGTTCTAGTAAACTATGTTATCGTTACACACACTTTTTCATCACAGGACATTTTCTTCTTTTGTAAAAAGCTATTTTTACCGGTTAAGCTATAAACTATTAATGATTTTAAAAGAATTATTATATTATATATAATACATATAAAAGTTTCGTACTGGGTGGAGGTAAGCCTGAAGCTAGCCCTAAAAAAAAGTTTTGGCAGTGAGCCAGGCTCAGGCCCTTGCTGGGCCTAGCTCAGGGTTGGTTTTTTTTTGTTTGGGTTCAGCTCAAGCTGGGCTTGGGCTGGATGGCCCATGTCCACCCCTATTCCGTGGTCGTTGATGGGGTTTAGCTTTATTAGGTTTTATGTTCAACATAAAACCTAAGAGAGAGAGAGAACATAAGGAGAAGAAGAAAACTGAAGCTTAGTTGATATGGAGACCCGGTCAGATGGTAAGGACAATATCACCTCCATTAAAGAGATGTGTCAACAGCTCGAAGCCCGTATAGAAAGCAGGCCCCTCACTCCACTCAACAAGACCACATCGGATCTCTACAACATTTATCGATCTTCCTGAAAGGTAGTATCAGCTTTAGTGGTTACCTTAGAAGTGTGGCAAGGGGATGGGTTAAATGGGTGACTTGGCTCAGTTTAGAGTCTATCACTTAACAATTTTTATAATTTTTAGCAAAATAAGAATGAATAAAAATTAGAAATGTCTTTCCTAATTCCAATCCCATTTTCCATGAATTGTTTTAATTTTTTGGTACCTTAATACAGTTGTTGGGAGATGTAAAAATTAAAAACTCCATCATAAGCTTTCTAATGCATTATGAATTTTTTGGCATTTCATTACACATTATTTATGCAAAGCGAACCGAGATCATATAAATCTATGATCAAACCCGGTTGAACCTGAACCATTCATATTATTGGTTTGATAGCCGGTCTAGTTCTCAAAACTATGGATTATAGGGTACTGTTTCAGTCCCCTTAGGTATTGCATGGGTGTGTTGGTGAAGGTTTTAATTCTTCTTCGGGTCCCTAGCCGTGTTAGTAGGGGTGGGCATGGGCCGGGTCAGCCCAAACTCAGCTCAAAAAAACCTGGTCCAAGCTAGGCCCAAACTTTTATTTAGGACTGAGCTTGGGTTTACCTTGTTAGGCTCGAGGCCCAAACTTTTACATATATAATATATATGTATTATATATAATATATTAATTATTTTAAAATTATCAATAGAATATAGCTTAGTTGATAAAAATGGTTTTTTACAATAAGTATTGAGTTCAAGTCCTAGTGAAATCAATGATTTTTTAAAATGAACAACCATTAGAATTTAAATATATAGTTTTCTATGTTTTTTTAAAACTAGTAAAAATTTGTAATTCAATTAGTTGAAGCATTAGTTATTACATGATAGGTCAAAGGTTTCAAATTTTAAGTGAAATTTCTTGAAATTTTCCTACTTCAAGAGGTAGCGAAATGAAATACAAAGGGGATACAAAAATTCTAAATTTTTTTTCGAAAATGTCACTGAAAGTATGTCAATATGAGTGAAACATTGACAAAATTTTGATAAAATTTCATTAATATCAATACTTTCGACAATAATTATTATGCATGAACTACACCGATCCTAAATCTATTGTTTCCTATGATTTTCAATCTATTGATTCTAGACCAAAAACAATAACACCACTTAAAACCTTTCTTATAACAATATTGTTTAATTTTTATTTATAAAATAATTAAAATAAAAATTTTAAATGATAAAACATATATTTATATAATTAAATTTTTTTCGGAGTATATATACATAAGTTAGATATGTGCTATGAAAATAATTGTATAACCTTGCTATATAAAGTTTGTTTACATAATGACTAATTTAAAATGAATTATGATATATTTGATTGTTATTTATCTAAAAAAATGATTTAGTAGCCATTTGTTTATTATATTAATTATTTTGTACGTGACTTAAATGTTTTATATAGTTATTTGAGTCTAGATTGTGTAATCATGCATAACATTGATTGAAATTTTCATAAATTTTATAATATTTCAAAACATTTGAGTGAAATTTTCATTAGGCCTGAAGCCAGTCCAATGCCCGATCAAAGCCTGATCAATTAATTAGGGCTGAATCCGGGCTTAAGTTAAATAAAAATTTGTGGACATAAGCCCCGGCTTAAGCTCGATCTATAATTATAAAGCCGGGCATGGGCTACCATAACCCGGCCGACCTGACCCGACCCCGGCCCATGCACATCCCTACGAGTTACGCCTTGCGCCTCTGGGTGGCTCTCTGGTGGGTCAACACTGCTTAGCGGGAACCCAATAGAATAAGCTGAGTAGCGAGGCTGGGCGTTACAGGGAAGTAGGGGTTGACGGGTTTAAGCTTTAGGTTTTAAGGAGTACAGTACATGAAACCTGAGAGAGAGAGAGAGAAGAACGAAAGGAGAAGAACCCGAGACGAAGAAAACTAAAGCTTAGTAGATATGGAGACCCAGTCAGATGGTAAAGACGATATCGCCTCCATTAAAGAGATGCGCCAACAGCTCGAGGCCCGTATAGACACCAGACGCCTCGCTCAACAAGACCTCATCGGTTCTCTACAAACCCTAGTTCCGGACCTCGTCTCCTCTCTCGATCTATCTCTCAAGGTAGTCTCAGCTTTCAATGGCCGCCAATACACTCCGACTCCAATCCCTAAACCTAAACCCAATCCTAATCCCATCCCTAACCCTAAAATTTCCTTGGAAAATCGCCCCTTCACCCCTGATAACCGCTCTCGCCGTCGCTCCGTGGAGCTCAAAACTGCCCATTCGAAGAATCATCACCCCAAACCATCCCCTGAAGCTCACACGAGCCGTCGGTCTGATAGTGATAAACTGTCCGTCGATGGGAGCGGAAGCCCACTGTCTGTTGTTCGATCGATGGTTGCTGTTTGCCTCCTGGAGCGGGTGCCGTTTACTCCAATTGATTCGTCTGCGGTGTTGAGGAAGCTTGAGAATGATCAATCTGCGACGGCGTCGGAGAAGTCGGCATTGCTTGAGCTGGGCGGGGAGTCTGGTGCAATATTGGCGGTTGAAATGGCATTGAGATCGATGGGGGATGATAATGGCGGTGTTGAATTGGAGGAGTTCGTGGTGAGCGGGAAATCTAGGGTTATGGTTTTGACGATTGACCGGAGTCGGCTCGTGAAGGAGTTGCCGGAAAGTTCTCAGCTGCAGCAGCAGCAGCAGCAGGAGTTGGTTTCGGGTGAAGGGAATCAAATTCAGCCGGCGGCGACAACTGGAGCTGATGTGAGTGGGGGGGTTTATGGGATGGGAGGACCGATGCCTAGACCAATGCCAGATATGTGGCTTGGGCCCCCGGACCCTCATCTATCAGGATTGCCGCCTATTTTTTCGGCTGCCGGAGCTCCGTCACCGATGATGGGTCCGAGGGGTGGTCCTAGAGTTATGGGTATGATGGGGCTTCCAAGGGGGATGGGTGTTCCTCCTCTTCATAGACCGCCTTTGGGGCCTGTTTCGACAATGGGTGGCCCAAATTCTACTCCTTTGAAGCCAAGAACGGAAGAGGATGATTTGAAGGATCTTGAGGCGTTGTTGAATAAAAAGTCGTTTAGAGAGTTGCAGAAATCAAAGACCGGAGAGGAGCTTTTGGATCTTATCCACCGTCCCACAGCCAAGGAAACCGCTGTGGCTGCAAAGGTTTGGAATTGTAGGCAATGTATTTTAACTCATGCTTGCTTTTGATTCGAATTGCTATCTTAAAGTGCTCATTGAATTGCAGGGTATTGGGTGTTTCATTTCAGTACCACTGTCTATAAAGATCTTTCTTTGCTGACTCATATAAGATAGAACATCGAAAACTTGTTTGTGTTTTTTCCTTTAATTGTCAAGAGTTTGCTAATAGTTGGGATAAGGCTGTTTTGTTGTTGTCAAGAGTTTGCTAATAGGTGGTCCTCTGCTTATCCAAAATAAAAAGTGGTTTTTAAGCAATGTTAGATTATATTTAAATATCTAATTCCTAAGGTTCGTGTGTGTGTGTATCCCCTTTACAAAGATTAGTTAATGTTTTTGTTGTTGAATCTGTTTTAGTTCAAAACCAAAGGCGGATCTCAACTGAAGGAGTACTGTTCTGCGTTAACAAAAGAAGATTGCCGACGCCAATCTGGATCTTATATTGCATGTGAGAAGGTTAGTAAGAATAAGGTTTTCAGGTGTTGTTTATCATGCATTGTTCTTTTTAGCCATTTAAGTTTGCATTAGCGCCTGCCATTTTCATGTTGGTGATATTGTTATTTTCTATTTTACAATTCACTTGTCTCCAAAATTTGGAGACTTGTGCTAATCATGGAGCAATGTTTAATGTTTCTTCTAAAATTCTATACTAATTAATTGGCTTCAAAACCATATCCTAGTGTTATAGACAACAAAATCTGTCATGTCAGCTTGTCATGTGCTAGAATTCCACGCTTTGGATATCATTCTATTTCTGTTCATTATTTAAATTTTACTTGAATTGATTCTATTTTAATTCAAAATGTTTCAATTGTTTGGAAGTTTTGACTATTTGGCACACACTTGGGATATATTCTTGGTTTCAGTATTTCTTGCTACAGTGATGTTTATTATAATTTTTACACTATTTCAGGTTCATTTTCGGCGCATAATTGCTCCTCACACTGATATCAATCTAGGGGATTGCTCTTTTCTGGATACTTGTCGTCACATGAAGGTTAATATTTTTGTCCACTGTTGCTTATGATTTCGGTTAACCAGGAGTTGTATTAATTTATGCGTCCTGGACAGACATGCAAATATGTTCATTATGAGCTGGACCCAACACCAGATGTGCCAGCGATGATGATGGGGGCTGCAGCTCTTCCTCCCCCCAAACCACTAAAACCTCAACGTGCTGAGTATTGTTCAGAGGTAGAGCTCGGTGAGCCACAATGGATTAACTGTGATATCCGTAATTTTAGAATGGACATTTTGGGGCAGTTTGGAGTCATAATGGCGGATCCACCATGGGACATTCATATGGAGTTGCCATATGGAACAATGGCTGATGATGAAATGCGTAATCTTAATGTTCCTGCATTGCAGACAGATGGTCTGATATTTCTTTGGGTCACTGGACGTGCAATGGAACTTGGACGTGAGTGGTGTGTGCTTAACTTCTACTATTTCACAATTAGTGTGTCGATGACTTTAATGTTTGCTTTATGAATTTAATAATTCTAACAAATTTGCTTAAAACAATGCAACAATTCAATGTGATAAATTGTTCTTTTCTTTTATTTGACAGCTTGTAATCATTCTTTTACTGAGTATCTCAAATATGTATATATATATATATATGTGTGTGTGTGTGTGTGTGTGTGTGTGTGTGTGTGTGTGAGTGAAGCTGACAAACTGAGATGCTATGTATCCATAAATCTTGTTACCAAGATTTTTAGAGATCGATGATTTATGGAAAGTAAATGAATTGTATTAACCATCTTTTAGTGAGTGTACATGATTTTCTCCATTGATATCATGTTATAAATTGTTTGTCAAGAAAAAGTGCTAGTGCCTTTTAACATTGCATGGCTTAATGGGTTGCTGTTATGATTACTCCTAGCATTGAGCCTTTGTACATACTTTGGTCTTATACATCTCAAATGAGCTAGTGCCTTTCGTAAATCTCAAATGCATTGGCATTATAACCAACTTCTCTATATTCTTTGGCACACCTAGGGGCATTCCTTGAGTTAACTGCGTGCCTTGCAACTTGTGGTGCCTATTTATTTTGTGGTTTTTGTTTGTATCTACTGCAAGAAATGACATGGAAAACACACTGGAATTTTATGTGGTTAGCCCCCTTGTGACTAGTGTTCTTCGGGTATGCATGCTAGGTTTTGGTAGGACCTCTATCAGAATCTACCAAAAATAAATAAATTAGAAACACCATTCAAGTTTTGAGGTATACTAAGACTCAACCAACACTTTTTCATGTATGGATTAAAATATCGATATCGGTGTACATGTATACGAGCCAAATAAGGATATATATCTCATATTGTATTGTTAACATTAAGATGTGTTGGAGAAATGTAAGATATGCTAAGATGCAGTAAAGAAAAGCTTTTTCATAGATAGTTTAAAAAGGTGTTTTTTCAAATTACAGTACTACTTTTATGAAAATGAGTAACACATTTGGTAACAAATATGCAATACAAAGCTGATATATATATATATATATATATAAGAAGGCTATAAAGGTATACATTCAAGTGTAATACAAAATGAGACCAACATATTATGATATAATGTAATTAATTATTTTTTAATTTAAAAATAATCATCAGATCATTGTGATTTTAAAAAGCTAAAAAATACTTGTGGGAATTAAGAAAAACTTACCATGGTTTTTTATAGATCTTTAGTTAACATACCCATTGCTACTAATTGTATGTTTATAAATTTATTTTAAAAAAAATATGGTAATTACATTTTATTTTAAAAGATATTCTTGACAAATAATAGGATTTTTTTTTTTTGGACATATTATACATGCCCTCATCATGCACATTGAACTGAAATATTTGATTTTTTTTTTCTTTTCAATTAGGCTTCCCTAGAAAATCTCCGATGAATTTGTTAAATCCATAGCTACATGACCAGCCACACTTTATGGAGCAGAATATTAGGCAATCATGAAACAACACATACATAAAATGGTTGTAGCTGACATGAGGATGTTGAGATGGAGGAATTGCCAACTAGAAAGGATAGAATCAGAAATGAATGTTGTGGACACAAATTTCATGTATTGAATAAACACAAAATTTGAAGGAAAATTACAAATAAAATATTATTGAGTACATTTCTCTTTGGTTATACCCTTTATGTGAATGTAGAACTTTGATTTAACAGTCAAGCTGAAAATGAGAGCCAGATGGCATGTTCTCTCTTCAGACATGTTGTGGTAGCTTTTTCTTTATTTTGGGTTTGTGCTTTATCAGCTAGGAAGATATTTTTCTCCAAGAAAGACCTTCACAATGGTTTGATCTTCTTTGAAGAGATAAATACCAAGTACTATGAGACATGAGTGTGTTAGTGTGTCTTTCCTTCACTTTGGTTTTCACACTTGATGAGCTTGAACCTTTGGGGAGAGTTTTCCATAAATTTGTAGAAAGCTTTAGAGGCTTGGGTACTGATAGTCTCTGGGACTTTGAGGTTGGTGAGAACTTTTTGTCCCAGCAATCTTTATATTGATTGGTGAAACCCATTCTAGAGATAAGTTGCATCTCATTATGAATTTTATCTCTTCTTTTGGGAAGAGATTGGATGGGACTGAACCATTTTTCTGGGTTGTTGCCCCACTCACAGGTTTAGAGTACTTGGGTTTGTGGACCATAGGTTGTTTGTACAAGTCCACCCCTAGGCCTGAATGGATATGCTCTTGCTATTACATCCAATTATGCATTTAAGGCCCATGTATGTCCTTAGGATTTTTTTTGTATAGATTTTGTGAGGGTGCAGACCCTTATTACAAATGCATTCATGAGAACTTAGGGGTAGCACCAATAGGTAACAAGATGAGGGAGAGTTGACTGAGATGGGTTGATCATGTGCAAAGACTAGGGGCACCAATGAGAAGGATTGAGGTGTGCAAGACTGCAAGTTGAAGGTGTTGAGCGAGGAGGTGGAGGCCAAAAATGACTTGGGTTTAAAGGTCATATCTCATACCTCTTTCTTATGTGTTTCAACAAAGAAAAGAAAAATAAATTTACCAAAACAAAGAGTAAAACTTATCAAAAAGCTAGAAATGGATGTTAATTTTCAATCTGTTGATTCTCACATTTGATATGTGATTTTTGATCCTTAAATCGTGCTAGGGTTGGTGCTTGGTAGTTTTTGTAAGAAAAAGGGTGGGAAGATTTCTTTGCTTGAAATGTAAAAAAAAAATAGGTTGAAAGTAAATCTCAAAGTTGGGTTTAAAAGTCTCACCACCTTCTTTGTATGCTACAGTATTGTAGTATTTCTTTTTGGAAAGGTTCGGTATTGTAGTGTTATTGGTAATTATATTAACATTTTTTATGATGCATGATAAAGTTAGGGTGTTTAATGATACCAATATTTTAATTGATGCAGGATATCATAAACTCTGATACCAATCTAATGTAGGGTATCCTAGATCCTGCTGATGGGCCCAAATAGATGATGCAGAAGCTAGGACAGGATTAAGAAACCAAGAAATTATCTTTTGAACACCCAAATATTATCAAACTTGAGATGAAGGGAAAGGAAATAGAATCAGTTAGAAGAAGTTAAGATGGATTAGAATAGGAAAGTAGGGAGAAACGATAAGAGAAGGGACTGTTTTAAGGTTTCTGGAATTTCATGTGAGAACGGTAAAATTACCAAAATACCCCTGCATAAGTGTCAGAATTTTACGAAAAGTTACAGGGTGCTAGATAGATCTAAACGTGATTTCCATGCAAAATTTCACTGTATTCTGATAATTAAAAGTATATAAAAAAACATAAGAAATATCAGTATCCAGTGTCTCTTGTAACAAAGGAACCTAAAACAGTGGAATTTTATATCAGAAATTTAGCAAAAGAAAGAGAGATTAAAGAGGAGTTTAAGGGGAAACAAAAGGGGACTGATAGGGGAAGAAAACCCTAGAAAGAAGAAGAAGAAAGTAGGGTTCTTGGGGGGGGGGGATTTCTATAGATAGGTAACCCAGAAAATTTGGATAAAGTATAAACAATGGCATTTAATAATATAAATCAAAGGCACAGAGTTTACCAGAGAATTTTAAATGGAATTTTTTCTTAGTTAAGAGAAGATTAGGTTAAGAACAAACCCTGATAAAACTGAGGTCAGAATACCCTGATCTAGATGGTGCGATTTGGACTAGAAGTAGTGCTAGGAATTCTAGCCGTGAGTCTTATATTCTGTGGCACAGTCCTTCCAAAACAGCAGCTTTAGCTCTTCAAGTTCAGATGATGTTGCAGCGAAGAATTAAGGGGAAATAGAAGAAGGAATGAGGATGATAATAGAGGGCAAGAAGAAGATAAGAGAAGAAGAGGGAAGGGAGAAAAAGTGAGCTAGGGATGATCCCTAGAGGGAGGCACATGGCTACACCATGGGAAAGGGGGAGGGAGGGACAAAACCCAAAGTGAAAACCCAATTCAAAATCACTATTCCATAGCTAATTTTATTCCTGTCATTTGGTGCCTTATAAATAGGCTTTACAACTCAAAAATAGGAAGGACACAAAATAGAAAGTCCAATACTTGGGACCTATGTGTTGTTATAAAAAGGACAACTACTAAACTCCTACTTTCCTAAAAACTAAGACTACTAAAACCACCTAAGGGCTGTCAACCAGCATGCTATGGGCTCCACTTTGTTGATTTTTGAGACCCCAAACAAGAGAAAATCCTGGCTGTCGACTTGCCATATAATACTCCAAATATCTTTGGCTTTTCAGTCTTATTACAGAAATACCCTTACATGAAAAAAAAAAAACCAAACAACCCATGACACTATTGGCCTTTTTACATAAATAACCAACCCCTAAAAGACCCTAATTAACCCACACATGACACAAGACTTGAACGTTGCTCTCGTGTGTGGTGGCACATGCAAAAGTCTCTTTAGGTTGTCCGCATCAAAAACCCAAGCAACCCATGGCACTATTGACCTTTTTACATAAATAACCAACCCCTAAAAGGCCGTAATTAACCCACACATGACACAAGACTTGAACGTTGCTCTCGTGTGTGGTGGCACATACAAGAGTCTCTTTAGGTTGTCCGCATCATTAATACTTTATTATATCATATCCTCGTGATGCTGATACAATACATAAATATATTATGACACGGAATGTTATTTTAAACCATGCATTCATGGACTCCCTGAAACCCAACCCTTATTGGTTCTATAGACCCCTTTTTGGAATTTTAAAATGTGTTGAAATCCTCTTAAAACTTCTAATAAACATTTTAGCCTGTTCTACGCAGGGCAGATGTGTCCATGAAGCTGACAGAGTAAACTTCTTTTTTTAAAATGGTCAAAGTAAACTTTGTTCTTAAGTGGCAGTTCTTTGAGGTTTAAGTTGGGGTGCAACTTGGGTGGCTTGATTGGTTTTGAGGCCAACCCAAGCCCCAACTTAAGACTGAATGCTCAACCTGTAACCTGACCCAATTCAACAATTGTCCTGAGCCCAAATTGAGTCAAATTTAGTTATCTCTAACCTAACCCGGCTTGGATTGGGTTGACTATGGCTCAGTTAGACAACAATGCCATAGCAATTAAGGTAAGGTAAGCATTCTTGGACTCAAATTCACATCTTTTCACTCTCTGAGCAATGGTTGCAACACTAAACCAAGCACTTCCATTATTTATATTTCTACACAAACACATACTGTAATAATACACAATATATGTCATTGGGATTGAGATGGATTGGGGCTGGGTTGGAAATTTCCAGTCCAAGCCCAACCCAAGGCCTAAATTTGACATCACAACCCGACCTTTTAAATTTAAGGTTTGGCATCCTCCACAAAAATCTAAGGGTTAGTATCCATTTATTAAATAATAAGCATTGTTAAGTGGTAATTTGCTACAAAATATATCCCACTATGATTGTCAAGTTGATTTAAACTCAGGTACATTTCATTTTGCTTTTATCAGTTTAGAACTCTGGGGATACAAGCGTGTTGAAGAGGTCATTTGGGTGAAAACCAATCAGCTTCAGCGAATTATCAGAACAGGGCGCACGGGCCATTGGCTCAATCACAGTAAGGAACATTGCCTTGTTGGGATTAAGGGCAATCCAGAAGTAAACAGGAACATAGATACAGATGTCATTGTTGCCGAAGTTCGAGAGACAAGCCGTAAACCAGATGAGGTAACTAGGATTCCAGCCCTCCTGTGTGTCTTGATCCATAATCTGCACCTTCAAGTAGTTGCCTCTATTGTAATTTTTGTTCTTCCATGGTGTAGTTCTTAGCATCCTGATAGTTATGTTGTAGTTATCTTTATAGCACAGTCATCTGTTGGTGCTGATTATATTATCTTGTAGTTTTGACCTAACTGGGGCAAACTTAAGTTACATACATGCTGTCTTGTAGATGTACCCTTTGCTGGAGAGGATCAGTCCAAGGACAAGAAAGCTGGAATTGTTTGCACGAATGCACAACACACATGCTGGGTATGCTATGGTTTTTGTTTTTGTTTTGTGATTTCTTGATCATAACATAACAACTATTGTTTAATGTAACTGAGTGAAAAGAATTGTAAGGTTCCTTTAGGTTAGATCGCAATGACTGTCTGGCAACCTTGTAGGGTTCATATGGCTATGAAGAAAAACACCTTAATCCCAGATGCGAAAATCATTTGATGGATTAATTTAATAGTCTGGTTTATTGACTCTTTTGGGATGGTCATAAAACTATAAAAGAACTACAAGATTTTGGCAACTTTGATGGGTTGGGTCATCGAATGGGGTTTTTGTTCTATGACCTAGATGGATTTTTTTGTCTAGGTGTTCCAACTGCTTCAAAACTATACTTGTACTGCTATATGTGGTTCATGGATCGCTCTTACAGTCGGTTTAGAGTGTACTGGAACTTGCAGTGGATGGTTCAATGGTGGACAGGACATGCTAAATGGTGGATGAATATTCTAGTGTTGCCCCTTTGGGCAGGGCTGGAGGGGGGTAATGTATCTCTCCTTTTTAATAATTTTTTTTTACCTTATCCATCAAAAAAAGAAGAAGAAGAAGAAGAAGAAGTAGCTCTGATGTGAGAATTTATGCATACAAATATTTTGAATCTGGACCAGAGGTCGTTCGGCTGGTATGGTGGATCAGTCTGACTGGTTGAATCCCCTTTCTCTGAAGATGAAGTTAAGGAGAATTTTTAGTATGGACAAGGATAAATCCCCTGGACCCGATGGCTTCTCAATACTTTTTTATCAGGATTGCTAGGAGATTCTTAAGAAAGACCTGGTGGAGGTGTTTGAGGAATTCCGTGAAAGGGGCATTATAAGTGAAGGAATGAATGCTACATTCATTGTTCTCATTGTTAAGAAGGAGGGTGCTATGAACTTTTCAGACTTTAGGCCCATAAGCCTTGTAAGAAGCCTCTACAAAATCATTACAAAAGTGTTATCTATGCAGTTGCGGTTAGTTATGGAGGTGGTAGTGTCTAGTCATCAAGGTGCTTTTGTTAAAGGAAGGCTGATAACCGATGGTATCTTTATTGCTAATGAGATGGTGGATGGGAGAGGAAGAAGAAAAGAGCTGGGTCTAGTGTGTAAGATTGATATGGAAAGGCATATGATAGGGTGGATTGGGAGTTTCTCCGATGGGTGATGGAAAAAAAAGGTTTTAGGAAGAAGTAGATAGACTATATTATGGGTTGTTTGGATCACCCCCACTTTTCTGTAATGATAAATGGAACGTCAAAAGGTTTTTTCAATTCCTCCCAAAGGATTAGACAAGGGGATCCCTTATCTCCCTTTTTGTTCACTCTTGTGGCCGACACTTTTAGTGCGTTGATGTTTAAAATTGAAGAGTAGTCTTTTTTTGAAGGCTTTATAGAAGGGAGGGATGGCCCCTCCATCTCCCATTTAGAGTCTGTGGATGATACCATTTGCTTCATTAATGCAAACTCGGATCAAGTTTTTAAGTTGAAAGGTATCTTAAGAATTTTTTAGTACATCTCGGGGCTTTAAGTGAATCTCTCAAAATCAAGTATGATAGGAATTGAGGTAGATGATTCTTTGCTTTCTAGTTGGGCTGATTTGTTGGGTTGTAAGGTGGAGAGATGGCCTATGGCATACCTAGGTATGCCTCTAGGGGGTAATCTTAGATCCCCTGTTTTTTTGGACCCTTGTTATGGAATGACTCCAAAAGAAGATGGCGGAGTGGAAGAAGCCTTATATCTCTTTGGGATGGAGGATCATGTTGATAAAGGTGGCTATGCCAAACATCATTGTCTATTATATGTTACTTTTTAAGATGCCAAGGAAGGTTAGGTTGGAGATCGAGAAGTTTCAGAGGGACTTTTTATGGGAGGGGGGCAAGTGTAAGAAAGATCATTTGGTCAGATGGGAGGATGCGTGTAGATCTAAGGAATATGGTGGTTTAGGTGTGGGTCATAAGAAGGAGAAGAATTCAATCGTTCTTAGGAAATGGCTTTGGCGGTTTTTGTTGGAAGGGGGAAGCTTGTTGTGTGGCAATCTATTATTTACAGCAAGTATAGGATGGTCTCTAATGGACTCCCAACATATCACACCTTCCATGTCCTTACTTTGGAGAAATGTTGTTCGCCTTGTTCCTTTGCTTCTCTCCTCTATCCGTTTTGTGGTTGGGAATGGAAAGTCCATAAAATTTTGGAAGGACCTTTTGTGGGGGGACTACCACCTCTCATCATCCCATTCTAGACTTTTTCGTCTTCTAACAAAAAAGAATCTATGATATTTGAGGTCATATCTCCATCCTTGTCAGGCCATTCTTGGAATTTAACTTTCTTTAGGGATCTTTATCACTGGAAAGTTGATATGTTAGCTCCCTTGCTCTCAAGCCTTGAATAAGTTTTTATTTCTCAATATATTGGTGACAAAAGGATTTGGATCCTTGAGTCAGAAAGTTCTCTTGTAAATCCTTCTTCAGTGCCTTGCTTCATTCTAATCATCTTGATCCAAGATTCCCCTTTAAAAGAATCTGCAAACCTCAAACTTCCCCCAGAGTTAAAGCTTTCTTATGGATGGTTGTACTTAACCACATTAATACCATGGAGCTCATCCAAAGAAGACGGCCTCAAATAGCTCTTTCTCTAAATTAGTGTAATCTTTGTAAAACATGATTAGCACTGCTGTTTTCTACTCTTGGAACCTTCACCCAAGATGGAATCTTAATGATTGGGAAATAGAAGAGATGGGAATCCTTCTGCGTCTCCTAGAGAGCTACCATCTTGGTGACAGGGATCTAGATGATGAGCTCTTGTGGCTTGTAGATTCTCACATGATCTTCTCCGTTAGATCATGCTTTAATGCTATTTTGCCGGTTTCCAATTTGGTTTTTCCCCACTGGCTCATTTGGGATAAGCTTACTCTTTCGAAGGTGCCCTTTTTATGGGAGTTGTGGTGGGACCGGGCTCCGACGATTGACAACCTAATTTAGTGGTCTCATCATTCCCAACTGGTACTCTTTGTGCAAGTCCGAAGGGGAATTAGCGGCTCATCTGTTTCTCCATGGCCCCATTGTAAGTGCCATCTTGTCTTATTTTCTTTCACACTTATTAGTAACTTGGGCTCATCCGGCCAAAATGAAAAGCTTTCTCGATAATTGGGAAGCCCAAGATCGCAAGCACCTGGGGGGTCTTGGAAAAGCTTTGTGGAATTGCTTACCGGCTGCCAGCACGTGGACCCTATGGGAGGAATGCAATCTTCGTATTTTCAAGAACGCGTGTAGGCTGTTTTCGAAAGTGTTGGATGGGATCTTAATGTGGAACCCAATGCAATTTAAATGAGAAACACTAGCAATAGAATCCCAATAACATATAATAACCTCAAAATCAATGTCTGAAAATTCTACCCAGTGGCAATTTTGTAATTTTTTAGAAAAGTGAAAAAATTACCAAAATACCTTTCTGACGCATCAAATTTTCAGGCTTTTGGGAGTATTCCAGGTAGACTATAGGGGTTTCCTCCTCCAAATTTCACCTGATTTGGATGTCTCTAGCTATACAACAACAACAACAACAACAACAACAAACAGCCTTATCCCAACTATTTACAACTATTTGGGGTCGGCTACACGAATCCTGTTCCGCCATTCCACTCTGTTTATGGCCTTATCTGTTGTTAAATTACAAGTTGCCATGTCCCTCTTTACTAGCTCCACCCAGGTCAACTTTGGCCTTCCTCTAGTTCTTCTAGCACCTTCAACTTGTATTGTCTCACTTTGCCTCACTGGTGCAGTCATTGGTCTTCGTTGCACATGTCCAAACCATCTCAATCGACTTTCCCTCATTTTATCGCCTATTGGCGCTACCCCT
>JAOXJP010230992.1:0-10702 GCA_025762735.1 Platanus orientalis | reverse complement strand
AAACAACAGCCACATTTACATAGTTAATTAAAACAACCCTCACTTTATCATATGCCATCAAATTCGCCAATAAAACACTGTATGAACCTGATATGGATGTATGTGCCATGTGGTAATTTGAATGTGTCAACTTGGATAGATATTGTGGAGTTAGTCATCCTAATAATCTAGGTTGATTTCCTAGTCAATTGGTAGGTCAATTTTAATGGTTTTAGTTATGTGGGAGTATCCTTTAGTATTAGGAGTAAGTTGGGATGTTAGTGGTAACGTGGAGTCATGTATTTAAAGAAGTTTCTAATAAAATGGTCATCAAGTCTTTCTATCCAACAACAACTTTTGTATCAATGCTAGGTGACTGGTATGGCGGACGGGACTTGGTTACCAAGCTTGATGAAGTTGTTTCATTATTAAAGCAAACCTCCAATCAACATGATCAGAGCTAAGCTGAGGAGCAAAAGAATTATCAAGTTATTCAACCTTATTTTGGCCATGGATAAGTATGACCATCTGATTTGTACCATTGGTCATGAAAAGGGTGAATCTCCAACATCTCATTCAATTCATTGAGGAGAGGAAACCATGGCCATGGTGCCTAAGATGGGAATTTAAACTCTTAAATAAAGAAATTAACCGTCTCTCCTAAAACCCTAAGGTGATAGGAGAGGGATGAGTTAATATATTTATTATATTTCAACACTCCCCCTTAGGAGGGACACTCCTAGCTAATTAACATTGGGAATTAGGTGTAAGGTGTGATACCCCGCATTGCATTTAAAGGGTAAAATTGTAATTTTTTTCATAAAGGTAAAAACATCATTGAACATATGTTATACAGACCTTATAGTGGTTTAGAAACCATTTAGACTAAGCTTGAAGTGTAAAACCCAAGTTGGACCATGAACTTGTCAAATTCGAAAGTTATCCTGATTGCGTATTTGAAATAACTTCTTGGGCCCACTGACACCAATCATGAGTGAATTAGAGGTTGAACCATATATTGTTGGAAAGGTCTTTTACCTTACTTTCCAACGCATCAAACAGTTTATAATTATGAGTTTTGTAGAGAAATTTCTAGCTGATTTACTAAAGGGTGTCTATGCAAGAATTTTCTAGCGATTGTGATCGATCAGGGATCGCGTAATCGATCACAAAACTCTGATTTTGGCTTGATCAATCACGAATGAAGCAGTGGGATCCTTGGGATCTGTGATCGATCATGACATGCCCAAAAATCCTGAAAAGTTCTGAAAATTACATTTTTGTATCATTTTTTACATGATTTGCTCATATTTGATCTCCACGCATATGAGAACTCATTTAGGGTAACTCAAACCCTATTTAAACATCATTTATATCATTTTTCTTTATTAGAATAAAGAGAAAATAGCTTAGAGAGGATTAAGAAAGTTTTTGAGCAAGAAAAAGGAGATTTTTCTCTAATTAGGTAAGTTTCACTCCCAACTCTATAAATCTTCTAGGTTTACTCATTTTCTTCCTATATCTTGGTGTTAAATCTAATTTACACTAGTTTTACTTCATTTTACAGATGATAGAGTAAAGAGCAAGGAAGAAAAACCAAGATTGTGAGTTGGATATGTTGTTTATGCACACTTTCCTTTCTTAGGATCATAGATTTGTACAAAATGATCTTGGAATTGGTGGTTTTACATCTATTCTTTATGTGCTTGATTATTTTTTTAGGTACAACATTGGTTTCATGGATTGTGTGAGTGGATATGCATTTTATGCTCACTTTCCTTTTTTAGGATCTCAGATTTGATGATTGCGAGTTATATTTTGGTTGATTCATCTCTATTTCTTTTTTAGAATGTTTTTTCTTTAAAAATGAATCATGTTTCATTGATATGAACATGTTGGTTAGTATTTTCTTGTTGGTTTTCATGATGTTCTTGGGTTATGGAGATGTGATATTGTGAATAGAGCTTTGCGAGATGGTTAGGATGGTTTCTAACATATGTGAAGGAGTTTGGGAGCTAGATTTGTAGGGATTGAAAAGGTTTATTATGGTGAAGATTGGGTTTACCCTTTAATTTTCTTTGAGTTCCTTAATTCTTGCACTCTACATGTTTAATAAAATGCTTCTTACAAATTTTTCTTACTATTTTTATGCTTCTTAGACGCATTTCGATTCCTTTCATGAGATTATTGTTTATTTGATAAATTCCTTCAAATATAAGTTAGTTTATAGCAAATTGTGGTGTTCTACTAATTCCTATGTTATGATCTTTGAATTCATGTGTAAGTACCTTAGATTAGGCATCATTTGGGAGCTTTTGGTGTCATGAGTAGGATGTTTTTGACATGGTTTACTCCTATGTTTTTCAAAATGAATTTTTACTTAAACTTCTACATGAGCTTTAAAAGAACTTGAGATACTTGATTTTTAACTTTTAGAGAAATTGGCATAAAATAATTTTACAGCCATGAACATCTTATATGTTCTTAAATTTGGGTCAAACAGTTTTACTTACTAGTAGACATTTAACACCTTTCATGTGATTTTCTACTACACCTTTTGGACTCTTCATGAGATAAAACACAGATATTTTAAATGACATGACTATGTAGTATCTACCTTATTTCATAAAAACATGATTTTAAAACATGGTTTTGGATGTGAGGATTTGATATAATACCCTTATGCGGGAATATGCCTTATTGAGCCCAAAGACCCCTAAGTGGGTTGGTCCTTATAACCTTTATATATGTGTCTGGTCTTTAAGACCCTAGAGACCCTTATATGAGTTGGCTAGACGTAGCCCCGTAGACCCCTTTATGGGTTGCCCCTCATGGGCCCGGAGACCCTTATGTGGATTGCCCTTGTTAGCCCAAAGATCCCTTTGCGGGTTAGCCTTTATGGCTATAGGTATCATACCCAATCATCGGATCACATTAGTAAGTGAAGATAAACGTCATATCCATTGGTCTTATGACCCCGAAAACCCCTTTATGGGTTAGTCTTTATGGCTATAAGTACCTAATCACCGGGTCACATTAATAGGTGAAGATAGCCTTAGTGGCCTAATATATGTTATATAACATGTTATGTCGAAGACCCTTATGTGAGTTATGTGATTTGTTTTGTCGAAGACTCTTACACGAGTTATGTGATTTGTTTTACAGGAGACCCTCACATTAGTTATATGTTTTAGATTTGACGAAGATCTTTCATGCTTTATTTATATTTAGTTTCATTATGTGATAAAGACCCATTATGAGTTGACATGTGACATGTAGTACTTGGCATGAGGTATGTAGCACATGACTTATATATATAGTACTTAGTATATGACATATACAGGATTCAGTTTAGTTCACTTTGGACTCTCTTGTGGTTATCTTGTAACATGTGTATACTTGTTTCATAGTAAGGATACATATTTAGTAAATGCAATGTACTTACATTCCTACTTTGATTCTTTAGTTTATCTTGATTCCTTCTATTTACTATTGTGATTATCTTTTTCTTTCTTTAGTATTGTATCAACTGCATACCATTTTACTAAATCCATCAAGTTTACCCCAATTGGCATCACCCGTAGATGTGTAGGTGTACAGGTTTCATTGTGCCTTAGAAAGAGGAAGAGATGAGGAAGGCTTTCAAGCCTAATGATAATATATTTCATTTCAGTTTTAGTTTACTTTATCAGTAATTTTGTATTTTGTTTATTTGAGATGGGCTCCTTCGTGGGCAAAGATTGTATATACTGTATAGGTAGGTGTAAACCCTTCCTATATTGGGATGGTTATGAGATATTTTTAGATGATCATGATGTTATTATTAAGTTTATTGTACTTATTTGGATTACATTAATATTATTCTATTCCACTACAATGTGTTTAACTTATGTGGATTTAAATGGACATTAAAGGCTAAGAAAACAAATTTAAGTGAAAAAATGATATGTGATTAAGTAAGAGGGTTAGTGACCCACTCCGAGCTAGTTGGTCTCTCCACTATGAGAAACCGGTTAGGGGCAGGTCATTCTCATGTCACTGATCTGAACCTGGCCCACATTATGGTCGCTGATTTGGGTCGTGACAAGAGGCCCGGGAAAATATTTGTATCCATAGGGGGATTTGAACTCATAACCTAAAACTTGGCTCTAATACCATTTTAAATAAAGCAATTAACCATTTCTCCTAAAACCCTAGGTGATAGGGGAGGGATGAGTTAAAATATTTATTATATTTCAACACAAACTTGCACAATGCAATTGTATTTCCCTCATTTTAATGACAAGGACTCTTTTGGTTGGATATATCAAGCTGAATAATGCTTTGACTATAACCAAACACCTTGGGATTATGCTTGCAGTTAGCCTCCTTCCACCTTGGAGGGAGGGGGGGGGAGCTCTCCAATGGTTCCATTGGTTGCAAAGGATGGGGGCAATCACAAGTTGGGAGCAAACATGAGCTTTTGAGGTTCAATTTGGACCTTCCGAATATGAAGATCTCACTGCTCTACTAGCCAAGTTGATTCAAACTGCAACATTCCAAGATTATCAGGATCAGTTCGAGATGTTTGCTAATCATACTAATGGTTTGGATGAGGCCTTCTTGATCGGTTGCTTCAATGGTAGTTTGAAGGATGAAATTTGTCTTGATGTGTAAATGTTTCAACAACTAACTTTATTGGTTGCCATTGGGTTGTCGCTACTATAAGAGGAAAAGATATTGTCACATTGAAGGCAAGCTTGAGTAGATGTGGGTAAATATGTTCCAATAACTATGACCAAGTTAAGTGGGTCTTCGTCAATTACAATCAAACATCCCACACAAGCTGAATTAAAGGAAAGAAGGGATCACAGGTTATGTCACAATTGCGATGAAAAGTTCATGCCGGGACACAAATGCAAAACATAAAAATTGTTTTTGTTGGATGGTACAAGGCTGGAGGAGAATGGCAAGGTGGAGGAGGAGCCTGAAGAACTAGTTGAGCCTATGGTTAAAGAACCTAAGTTGGCACCAAAAATCTCTGTTTATTCTATTGTTGAAGCTCTTGCAGCACCAAAAAAAATGCATGTTAAAGGATTTCTTGCTCGATATCCATTGATGATTTTAATTGACACAAGAAACACCCATAATTTCATGGTCCTTGTAGTGGCCATATGTGTTGTAATAAAAATTCAAGATGATAAGAGAGTGGATGTGATGGTGGCTAACGAAAACAAGCTCAATAGCAACAGAAGGTGCTTGGGTGTGCTGTTGACAATCCAAGGGATACCCATCTCCATTGATTTTCACTTGCTCCCATTTGGGTGGTTGTGATGTCTTTTTGGGGGCCCATTGGCTTCACACCCTCAGACCAATATTATGGGACTTCTCAAAATTAGAGGTGAAGTTCAAGCTACATGGAAGGACCCATCACCTCAAAAGATTTCAGTTGAAAAGAACTCACTGGATCATGACACAATGTGGTTGTGATGGATGTCATTAATTACCAACCCACATCTCAACAACTTGTTGCTACAGTTTGAGGACGTTTTTAGAGAACTAATGGGGTTGCCGCCTTCAAGATCCCATGATCATCAGACAAAGATTTAGAAAAAATATAGTACATGAGCTATTGCAATCTGGGGTTGTACAGTTGAGTCAAAGTCCATTCTTTTCATCAGTTTTACTTGTTCGTAAAGGTGATGGGAGCTATCTCATGTGTGTCAATTATCAAGCATTGAATAAGGTGACGGTTAAAAATAAGTTTTTCATACATGTGATTGACGAGTTATTGGATGAATTGCATGGGACCATATTTTTTTCGAAGTTTGATTTGAGATCAAGATATCATCAAATTCACGTGTAGCCTGATTGTGAGCCCAAAACTTTATTCCACACATACGAATGGCATTACAAGTTTCTAGTGATACCATTCAAACTTACCGATGCACTGTCAACCTTTCAAAGTATTCTGACTCTACTTACTTAAGTTTGTGTTGGTATGTTTTAATGATATCTTGGTCCACAGTAAATCATGGGATGAGCATCTTGAGCATTCACAATCGGTTTCGGAATTCTTTCTTATATGATAATAAGTCTAAATGTTGTTTTGGGTGTGAAGTGATTAAATGTTCTAGTCACATTATCTATAAATATGGAGTGGCAACAGATCTTAATAAAATTTCTTGCATGGTTAGCTAGCCATGTCCCACCAACATTATATCGTTGAGGGGTCTTCTTGGGTTGATAAGTTATTATCAGAAATTTATCAAAAACTTTGGAATATTAGCAGCACCTTACCTCTTTATTAAAAGGGAACTCCTTTGTATGGACAAGGGAGGCAATGGAAAGTTTTGAAAAACTCAAAAATGTCATGGTTAGTCCCCCTGTTCCTACGTAACTAGAATTCTCCAAAAACAAATCTTGTTGAATGTGATGCCTCCAGCATTGGAGTGGGTGTTGTTTTTGACACAAAGGGATATCCCTCACTTGCTTAAGTAATGCATTGAAAGGAAAGAACCTGAATCTCTCTACATATGAGAAGAAGTTGCTGGTGGAGGCCCTATCTCTTAAGCCATCAATTTGTTATACAAACAGATCAACAAAGTCTAGAACATATCATTGAGCAATGGATTTCCACTCCTACACAACAACGATGATTAACTAAGCTCTTGGGTTACTACTCCATTGTTGAATTCTAACAAGGTCAAGATAACAAAGTCGTTGATGCCTTTTATCAAAGAAATGAACCTAACATTTTGATGGTCATTTCCTCCCAAATGACCTTTTGGTTTGATGTACGATTGGAATACAACACTGATCCAAAATTGCAAGAGAAAATGAGATGTTACAAAGAAAGTCTGTTGAATCTCACAAGGTACACTAGTCATAATGGAGTATTATTTTATAAGGGATGTCTCTATATTGGATCCCAGTCACTTTTGAGAACTCAATTGCTTAAGCAACCTCATGAATCACCAAGTGGGGGCACTCAAGCTATCATAAGACTATGCAAAGAGTCAAAGCAGACTTTTGTTGGAAGGGGATAAGGTCATTCATTAAAAAAATTATTAGGGAATGTGACACATGCTAAAGAGTCAAGGCTAAAAATGTTTCTCTTGCTAGGTTACTTCTTGTGGGTTTACCTCCCTCCCAAGGCAACGACTTTGTCATGGTAGTGGTCGATCAGTTATCAGAGTATGCTCACTTCCTTGTTCGATCTCATACTTACACGACGTCGCCATGTTTTCAAGCTTCATGGCATGCCGTTTACTATAGTAAGTGATCATGATTTCTATTTATCAGTAATTTTTTGGAGTAATTTTAAGGTTGCAAGGAACCCAACTAAACTTAATTTTTGCATATCATCCTCAATTAGATGGCTAATCAGAAGTTGTTAAAAGATACCTTGAAAATTATTTGAGATGCTTTGTAGGGAGCCAAATAAAGGATTGGAGCAAATGGTTGTCACTGGCTGAGTGGTGGTATAGCACTACTACACATTCTTCCAGAGGAATGATGCTATTTGAGGCCATATATAGGGTTGCTCCACTAAGGTTGCTTTCATATGTAGGAGGTACAACCAAGGTTCAAGCTAGGGAGAACACAATCAAGAATAGGGAACATGTTTTAAGATTCTCAAGGAAAACCTCCAAGTAGCTCAAAACCGTATGGTGTGCCTTGCTTATTGGAACTAGATTGAAAGGGAGTTTAATGAAGGAGTTCGGGTGTTCTTGAGATTACAACTATATCACTTACACTCGGTTGCTATGTGAAAGGTGTTGAAGTTCTCACCAAGATACTTTGGACCGTATCAAGTTATGAAATGTGTAGGCCCAGTTGCGCCAACAAACATGTTTTGCCAATTGTATCACATGTGCATCATGTATTTTTTATTTCGTGTCTTAAGAAAAAGGTGGGAGATCACGTTCACACCTAAACCACCTGACCCACCATTACCGATGAAGGCATCATGCAGGATCATCCTAAAGCCAATTTGGATTGTCGAATTATTAAACATAGGAATAAAGTTGTGATTGATGTACTAGTGAAGTGGTCGGGTGCAAGTAGAGATGATGCAACTTGCGAATGTTTTTATGATTTATGAACCAGATTTCCTGAAGCTCACCTTGAGGACAAGATTCCTTGAAGGGGAAGGGATTGACATGGGTGTATATGCCACATCATAATTTTAATGTGTCAACTTGAGTATATATTGTGAAATTTTTTGTCCTAATAATCTGGGTTGATAATTGTAATCTTCCTAGTTAATTATGGGAGCATCCCTTAGTATTAGGAGCAAATTGTGGTGTTAGTGGTAATGTGGAGTCATGTATTTAAAACAATTGGTATATAATGAAATGATCATCAAGTCTTTCTACCCAATGGAGAGTAAGGGGGATTGCCTACCCTTAAAGCTAGCCAAATTATTGATTTCTTTTTTTCTTATTGTTTAAAAATGAAAGGAAAGAAGAGAGTGAAAAAGAACACAACAATACCCTAATTCTCAAGCATTGCTCTTTAGATCATCATCATTCTTCAAGTCTTCATTGCATTATGGCACAAAAAAATAAATAAATAAAAGAACACCATCTAAAACCTTGTGCATAGCATTTTTTCTGCCATAAAGCTAATAAACATGTTGCTGGTTTTGGGCCTACTGGTGAAGGTTTTGTGATGATGACATAAAAGATTAATTTCTCAATTGCCAAAAAGTCATTTGATAGAGACTCCAAACCTTGGCATTATATTGAGATTTTTGCCAGTTATAACCATATTGTAAGTGTAATTTATTGCATTGTCAAGTCCATTTCGAAGATCAAGTTGTACTTGTAGATAGAGAGTCCATGTATTTAGGATTACATGCATGTATGTTATATGTAAAATCAAGTGGGTCATGTAAGTTCAAGTCCGGGAGAAGCTCAAAAGATACACTGCTCATGACCAGATAAAGAAAGACCACAAGTACAGGAGACATTAAGCTACAAAATGAACTCCATAAGAATGTCTCAAGCTCCAGTTCCAAGAACCTCAAGTGTCAACCTTGTGCTTCACAGGTAAATAGACCATTCGAGTGTATATAAAATCATATTTTAAAAAGATGTGATATAAAATTATTATATTATTTTTTCTATCTAATTTATTTATTTATTTTATATTTTATATTTTTTAATTTACCCTACAGTTTGACTAGTGACCCACCAGTTGAACCACTGACCTAGTGACCCAGCTTCTCAGCCGGGTCAATGTCCGGTCCGGGTTTAATAACTATGGTGATTAATCTATTAATAAAATCAACAACTTGAAAAAGATCTTTCCAAAGTAGAGTAGGGACCAAAGGGTTACCGAACTACTATAAACCTCGGTGTTTATTGTGTGTGATTGTGCTTCTTACCTGTGTTTCTTTATTAGTTTGAATATTGCAAATCTTAAATGAATCAAGTGTGCTGCAAAATTGGCAAAGTATCGAAATATTTGATTATTAAATTGATTTTATAACTTAGTCAATTAAAAATAGAACAATTTGTTAAATATAGTGAAATAATCTTGTTGATTGTCCATGTCATAATTAGTTAAGTACTTTTGTAAATTGGTAGCAACAATCGTTATCCAAGTTTGTTTACTTATTTGTGATTGAATTTGATTAAGTAGCGCAAGATTTAGATCATAACGATAATTGAAGTAAATTAAATAAAAATTGATTAAATCCTATCCACCTGATCTCTCTAGGATCATTTGGGTATAGTACCACCTAGACACTTGGGATTTCAATCATATGATTACCGAAATTAGACCCACTTCACTTGCAAGTGGGTTTCAGGCCATCAACAGGTGGTTAACTCTTAAAGTTGGCAAACGAATTTCAACCTGATATGTTAAAATCTTTCAAACTAAGAATTTGATTTTTCGTATCTTCTTTGCTCTCTCTCTCTCTCTCTCGCATGGAAATGTCACCTACCCCATTTGCTAAGCACATTGGACCCATCTACCATGCAATCTTGAAATTCCATTGTTCTCTCATCTGTAGCGCTCCATCTACTATGAAGATGATGACCATATTGAGTTAGACCACACATCTAACCACCTCACACTCATTCCCACCAAAATAAGAAAACCATGCCTCTGATCAAATAAAAGGTTTTGGTTGTAGGACGAAGAAGAGAAGAAGATTAAGAGGAAGAAAATGAAGTAGAGAATGGCTTGACACATCGTCACTGTCGATCGGAGAAGTAAGGTGCGAAAATGAAGAGATTATTCGACCATTGTGACAAAATCGACTGTCGGTGAGTTCTTCTCTTTCATTTCCTGTTGTTTACTTTGGTTTTGCTCAGAGTAAAGGATATATATAAAAGGGGGAAATGCCTCTTGACCGGAAAATCTAAAATTTATCAACATGGCTTTCTTTGCGGCTTTCTAGGGGCAATAGATAGTAATAAAGTGGTGTTTCCAAAAAGAAAAAAGAAACATTGATCTATATATACTTACAACCATTGTTATGATAACGGACCGGTAATCAAACTGGTGTGGGAAGCGGTTCAGGTCCAACCAAGTTCAATCGGGTTTAGATGGTTTGACCGTGGTTTGCATTAACATAGTAAAATATAATTAAATACTCAAAAGTAAGCCAACCCATAAGCATTTGGAAGCTTAATAAAAAAAAGAATTATAAAAAAATTATACACGTTCATCCAAAAAAAAATATATATATATATATATATAACATACATGAGATTGATATATACTA